>JAQZBX010068590.1:0-15725 GCA_029593785.1 Cabassous unicinctus | reverse complement strand
AAAAAAGTTAAAAACTTGGAAATTAAATTACAATTGTCCTAATTGTTGAATTTTCTGAGGTATTTTGCTAACTTCGACTGAAATTATCCTTGTAACACTTATGAGCAAACATTTTATTTACTCTTGAATCATTTAGTATTTCCTTTATTTTTGGGAAAGTCCTTTATTTTAGTTCAACTACTAGTGGTTGTTAACCACCTTTGGTAGCTGTTAGTAAAACGGCACCTTCCTTCTGAAGGAAGGGTTGATACTTAGATGACAGTATTTTAAGTTGTCTTTTTCTGGTTCCAGAGAAATCCAGAATTTATAAGTGTATTTAGAATAGACATATATTTTCCTTATAGGGAATCCCTCCATTGGTGAACCTGTTGAGTTTGTGCCTGCTGGACTCCAGGCAGGATGGCTATTTCAACATAATCTGATGGGTTTCATTGTTTTCTATAAACACAGATGTTAGTTCCCTGTCACATGAATACTCAGCAGCCATTTCTGGGTCAGAAGGGGGTGGTTTGGGATTACCTTTTTGGTGTTAGATTTATGAGAAAGCCACTTAGACTTTATTGTATATATTTACAATTAATAGTTCCCCAGTTGTGCATTGTAAGTGTGTGGTTTTTTTTTTGTGTTTTTTTTTAAAAGATTTATTTGTTTACATCAGCCCACGGCGCCGTGCGAGCCGGCCTGCCCTCACAAGGAGGCCCCGGGAAGCGAACCCAGGGCCTCCCATATGGTAAACGGGGTCTCTATCCATTGAGCCACACCCGCTTCCTGTAAAAGTGTTTTAAATCTCATGGAGATTCAGTAAAGCTCTGGGTTTTGCAAGGCATCCTTAGGTTTGTAGACTTTCTCTGGTCATCTAAAGTAGGGATTGGCAAACTACGGCCCATGAGGCCAACTGGACTGCAGCCTGTTTTTTTTGTATGGCTGAGAGGTAAAAATGGTTTTTACATTTTTAAAGTGTTGTAAAACCAACCAAACAAACCAACCATCCATGCAAAACAAAGAAGAATATGAGACAGGTATTCTATGGCTGGCAAAACCTGAAAAATTTATTATCTGGCCCATTACAGGAAAAGGTTTGCTGACCCCTGATGTAAAGGAATAGAACTTTCTTGTCTTTATTTATGTAAACACAGAAATATTAGACTTTTAGAGCTGCATGGAGCTGGAGATCACCTGGGCCCATCTCTTCCTTTTACAAAGGAGACAAACGAGGCCCCAGAGGGAATTTGTTTGCCTAAGTCACTGATTGAGAGGCAGGATCCAAATACAGATTTTTTTCTTTTTTTCTTTTAGTAACTCAAGTGGCTTTCACAAAGTCTAGCTGTGTGGCATTTGCCTTGAAGAGTGGCCCAGTTCCTCAGCACAGCTTCAGCCTTCTGTGGGTTCTCTTGCTTCTCCTGGCGGAGCAGCCCCTGGCCCTGTGTTGACTCAGCATGTCCTGCGTTTCCTGTTTGGTGTAGCCTCTCCACTGGCCCCTCCTAAGCTTTGAGCCCTCTTCTGGCTGATGATTTAAACTACACCGACATTACGTTAATTGCGGCATCACTTACCATTGTCTCCTACTGGAGCTCCTGTTAAGTTTTTACATAAGCCCTCATGGAGTAAATGTTAAATTAATTCTCTCTGTCCACCCCAGGATTCTGTTTCTGATAGGATTATGGGAGGACACCAACCTAAAAGTTTAGGAGTTTGATCCAAGGTAGTCTGTTTTTTTAATGGATTCATGAGGAAGATCAATAGTCATTGTTCCAAATCTGTTTTGAAGCTACTTAGGTTTTCAGGATATAAACCCTCATTTGTGAGTTTTGCCTGCAATAGGTGGCAGTAAGTACTTCAGTTTATATTACTTTCAGTTTACATTGTTTTGATCCCTTCACAGAGATTTCCTCTGAGTTCATGGTGACTTGGGAAACATTTCTTTGCCTCTCTCTCCTGTGTGGGGTCACTTGAGCCCATGGAAACTTCCTCTCTGTCGTCAGAAAGAATTTCGTCTTCTGGGACCATGTTCTCATAGAAGCCCCACGTGCTGGGGTTTGCTCCTTCAGTTACTCTCCTCTGACTTCCATGAACTCAGTGACCGCTTTCCACGTGGAGTGGTAGCCGGAGCCTGGCGGAGAGCCACTCTTTGGCCACATGCTGCCCTGGCTTGAGTCGCTCACTACATGCTTATGTCAGAAGCCAGCATTTAGGGGCCCTGGTATTTTGGGGGCTACAGTCAACAATAATGCACAGTTTCTTTGTTCTGCTATTTAAGTAGAAGTTCAGAGCCCATCATCTTTAACAGCATGCTACCTGACGTTTTCCCCTAAAGTATTTCCTTACTTGCCACAAGAAAAGTCATTTGCTACTTTTCCAGTCTTCACAGTCTATTGAGAACTTCCATTTTTTTCCATCATAGACTTGTGAAACTTCAGAACAGGATATCAGGTTGGCTTTTTCTACCTGCAAGAGAACGTGAAGTTATTTATTCATTGAGTCACTCCACAGGTAGTTCTTAAGCAGCCACTCACTGGGGGTGTTCACTCAGCTGGACAAGACAGGCGAGGTCTCTGCTTTCATGGAGCTGATGATTAAATGGGAGTAATAGACAATACACAAAAATCAAACCAGTCACACAATTTCAGCTAGTTAAAAAAGCTGTGAAGAGCAAAGCAGGATTAGAGAACGGGGTGATGGGCTGGGGTGGGCTACTTCCAGAAGGTGGTCAAAGAACCTCCTTGGGAAGGGGGCATTCAGGATTGAGGTGAGGGGTTTATTAGCTACATGAATGCAAGCGTCAGCATTACAGGAGCCAGCTCCCAATTTTCAGGGATTTTCAGGAGGAGGGAGTACTGTGTCAAATGCTGCTCCATTGGATGGGGGTGGGGAGCTAACCATGATAATTGGTAACAGGAGGAATAACTTCTCAAGGAGTGGTTTTCAGTGGCGAGTGGGGCGAAAGCCTAGTGGGGTGGGTTGAGCAGGGAGTGATGATGCAGGGACCAGTGATGCTTAAGGGGTTTGTGCCAAAAGAGAACTGGAAAATGGGAGCTGGATGGAGATGAGGGGTCGAGAGATTTTTTAAGGTGAGCAATATTTTAGTTATGTTTCTATGCTGAGGAGAGTGATCTCGTTGCAGGGGTTGGTAAACTACAGATTTTTAAGAGCCAAATCCAGTCCACTGCCTGCTTTTGTAAATAAAATATGATTGGGGCACAGCCACTCCCATTTATTTACATATTGTTTGTGGCTGCTTGTGTGTTTTAGCTACAGAGCTGAGCGATTGTAACAGAGTCCATTATGGTCTGCAAAACCTAAAATACTTCTGGCCCTTTACTGAAAAGTTGCTGTATATAGAAAGAGTAAAACTGGTGATACAAGAAGGTAAGTGGTGCCTTGCTAGACTGATGCCTTTGCCCTAGGGCTATCCCCAAGCAAACTTCTGTGAGAGAGGACGGTTGGACTGCAGGCACAGGTGGAAGCGAGGGTGCTTGAAAGCCAGAGTTTGAAGTGGCGCAGGTACTGTTCATGGAACTCCAGAACCTGGGTGGCTGAGGCTGTGATAAGAAGAGTTTGAATGTCATAAGGCCAATGAATTGAGAGGTCATTTCCTGGATAATTGGAAATTATATAGTACTGTTTTTAGAATATTTATAAAAGTGCTAACACTGAAATAATGCCTCACTGCTGTTTACATATGTCTATTTGGAGCTGTAGCATTTTTATTTTTATTATTTTTTAAAGATTTATTTATTTTACTTTTTTATCCATTTTAACTCTCCCTCCCCCCTCATTTTTGCTGTTTTTGTGTCCATTCATTGGGCAATTCTCTGTGTCTGTTTCCTGCCCTCTCCTCTCATCCTTCTCTTCCTGTCTTCACCAGGATTCGATCCTGGGAACCTCCGATGTGGGAGAGAGGTGTTCTGCCACCTGCACCACCTCAGTTCCTGTTTTTTTGGCGTGTCTCGTTTTGGCTCTCCCCTGTGTCTCTCTCCTGTTACGTCATCATCTTGCTGCGTGGTTCGGCGGGGCCTGGGGGTTCACCACTCTCAGGGCCAGATGGCTCACCCACTCTTGGGGCCTGATGGCGCACCCACGCACCTTCTATATTTTTCTTTATTTTACCGGGAGGTCCCGGGGATTGAACCCAGGTCCCTCCATATGGGAAATGGACGCCCAACCATTTGAGCCACATCCACCCCTTACAGCATTTTAAAAATTATGATTTGTGTCCTACTTTAAGAGATCATAAAAAAGGCAGATATTGTGATCATGATGATCATTTTTATGAGTTCTTTGTACATTTTCCTTTTAAAATCATTTTTAAGGCATGATTTCTCCCTGTGGAAAAAATTACATTTTCCCTAGTAAATTGTTTAAATAACTTTAGGGCTTACTGTTTATAGTTAGCTCTTTGAGACAGGATAGAGGGGCTCACTTGTTAGGATCTTCAGTCTCCTCTGGAACCCTTCCTAAAGGTGGGTTTCACATAGGCAGCCTTCATGCTTTTTTGAGTGAAGAGACGTATATATTGTTGGATCATTCTGCCATTTTTCCTCCATTTTCTCCTTGCATTCTTAAGGTGGGTGTCATCCAAGTGCCTTGCTTTATATATATCTAGAGTGTTGGTTATGTCTCATAGCAGTGGGTACTTGGCCATATTTTATCACTTGTTCATTATTTTGAGACACAGATTGAGACTGCGATTCTCCATGTCTTTCCTAGTAAAGCTTGGCAGAGCCCTGGAGAGATGGGCAGTAGGTAGAACCCAAAGGCCCCTGGTCATCTCCTTCATAGTTCCTCACTCCAGAGTCTAGGGATCCTGGACCACTAGGCAGAGCCAGAGACTCTCTAACAAACTCTGTGGCCTTTGTCAAGGTGACATAAAAGTACTGTGAAAATAGCGGTGCTCAAATAACGATTATTTTACTAAAAGAGGTCTAGCCTGGGCTAGTCAAGCATGAAGGGAATTTCAGGGCTAGATGCCAAGCCTCTTGAGCTGTTAGGCCTTGGGTTTAGCTCAGTGGCAGGCTCCTCAGGGCACCAGTAATTATTCAGAAATGACTCAGTCACCTAGAGCAACCCTCCTGTGGGGTTTGTGCAGCCATGTGAGTGCTCAGTGAGCGCTTCTGGCTGGTTCAGTTGGAGGTGAGCAGGATAAGTGGCTTGTTGTCGGGAGAAATGGGACCTCCTTGGACAGTCCCAGGGTAAGGATGTCAGTGCCCGTGAGCTGGCAGTCTTGGTAACAGTGGTAAAACCCAAACCTTCACAAGATTTCCTAGGCCATTTGTCATCCAAACATTGATATCCTTCAGTGGAACACTTGGATTCTTTTATTTTAATTTATTTTATTTTTTAAAATAATTTATTGAAGTATATCATTCATACACGAACATACATAAACTATAAGTGTTCAATAAACATCATGAAAACAAACATGCATAACATCATACAGGGCTCCCACACATCACCCCTCTACAAACACCCCGCATTGTTGTGAAACATTTGTTAACAAATCATGAAAGAGCATTGTCAAAGTATTACTACTAACTATAATCCGTATCTTCCTCCCCTATACATTTTTTTTTTTTTAAGGATTTATTTATTTACTTTTATCCATTTTTAACAAGCGCCCTCCCCCGTTTTTGCTGTTTCTGTGTCCATTCACTGGACAACTCTCTGTGTCCGTTTCCTGCCCTCTCTTCTCATCCTTCTCCTCTTGTCTTCACTGGGATTCGATCCTCAGAACCTCCGTTGTGGGAGAGAGGCGTCCTACTGCCTGCACCACCTTAGTTCCTGGTTTTTCGGCCCATCTCATCTTGGCTCTTCCTTGTGTCACTCTCCTGTTACGTCATCATCTTGCGTGGCTCACCCGGGGCCTGGCGGCTCACCCGTGGCCTGGTGGCATACCCGTGCATAGGGCCTGGTGGCCCTCACGCATTCTATATTTTTCTTTTTTTATTTTTACCGGAAGGTGCCGGGGATCGAACCCAGGTCTCTCCATGTGGAAGACAGATGCCCAACCACCCGAGCCACATCCATCCCCCTGCTATATCTCTTAAGGTTGACCAAAGATACCCAAAGTTACAGTCTTTTCCCATACAGGATGGTCATTATAATAAATCAGGCTTAGTTTATCACCAGCATTCTAAAAACCAGACCTAGGGAGAAAAACTAGGTCTGGGGACACATGTGTCGTTTCTAATATAGCAAATGTTTAGCCTACCCTGATTATCACAAAATCAGAAGAGGGAGAATATTCTCAATACTTGGATTCTTACACACACATAAGGTCTGGCATCAAAGCAATCTACTTTATCCTTTACCATAATAAATACTTTTCCATTTCTTCATCCAGTCACCATAGGTATCTTTGTCTTCAAGACTCAAAAGGGATATTCTTTAAATTACTTGTTTATTTAACATCAGATTACCATCTCTTCTCCTAGTTTGTTAAGGAATGTGTAAAGATGAGGGTGGAAGCAGTTGTTTAGGATCAGAATGTTGATGTAGGCTATATTTATTTTGGCATCTACTGATCTTTGCTTGGTAGGAGTTTCCAACTCTTGTTGGCTTCTTTGATTTTTGGCTCATCAGTTAATGCCTTTTGATTATTTTGTACTTATAGAACAAATTTATTTTGACTCTGATGTGTTAAAATGTGCAGCACCGAAAACAGTGGCAAATGGAAAGGGATAATTTTGTCTTGCTGTAAAGCATTTCTACGGTGCCCTTATATATTGAGTTTATCTGGTCATTGGTTGTCATGAGAATAATTCAGGAACCTTTATTTGGTTGTTACAACCAGCAAAACCATCAGCTCCTGGCATCCTAACTATAGAAATAATAGCCAAACAGTCTCTTGGTTTGATCAGTGTACCTTCTGAAGTCTGCAAGAATCAATCCCTTGAAAATATGTGGCAAGTTTTAGCATCGCATTCTGTATTCATGTTTCCACTTCCTTTTGGTGATTTACCAGGGTGGCTTGCCATTTCAGGGCACTTAGGCATCAAATTCTTCTTTTGGTTATTGTAGATTATCTACTCTTGATGAAGTCCTGCTTTGGTGGTGGTGATCTTGTCACACTTGACGCTGTCAGTCAACTCTGTAGAACAGTGAAGCCCAGCCCACCACAGAATGGAGTGTAGTGTGAGCCACAAAGCCCAGGCTCCCGGGTCATTTGTCATGTCTCAGCACCAAATCCTCTTCTGCATCAAGAGTCTTCTGGTTTTATGGGATGACAGTTGTTTGTCAGAATACATTACAGTGCTTGCTGTACAGACCGGGCCTTTGTCATAAAATTAATGAGCACAGAAGCCGCCAGACTAAACAGTGGTCTGAGTTTCAAATAATGTTCTGCACCTTCCTTGGCATATTTTAATTACATTTTCGAACATGTTATCACTTAGCATTCCTTGCTGTAGACTATTACATAGGGAGAGAGCCCAGGCGGTGGGAATACCCTAAATCTTCCTCGAGGCAAAGGCCTCTCGCCATGCTGTGCGCCCTCAGACTGCAGCGTTTGCTTTTTGTGTGCGTTTCTTCTCTCTGCTCGGAGTCACAAATTCTGCTTAACCCAGTTGTTTGCAAAGTAAACAAAATGGTCAACATTTAAGGACAGACTTAATTAGGAATGTTGAGATTTGGAAGTAGGATAGGCCCAAAGGGAAATAGACAAAGAAATACGAAAAGGCCATTCCCAACAATAAACATATGAAAAAAGGATCACCCTCGTTAGCAATTAAAAACATTCCATTAAGATGATGATTCTTTATAAAAAAAACAAAAAACAAATTAGGAGAGGTTTTTTGAAAAATAGTCCTCTTTGTTGAGAGTCCATTGAAACGTGTAGTTTCTTACACTGCTGCCTGCCTTTTAAATTAGTACATTCTTTGTGATGAGCAAACTGTCCATATGTGTTAAGAATTTTAAATACCCTGTGATTCCACTTCTAGGAACATAGCTAGAAAACAGTAAAAGGTATGCTAAATGTTTATATACAAGAATTCCCAGTAAAACACTGTTTAAAATAACAATAATAACGACATCTAGGATCTGTCTTCAAAGACAGCTTTTAATGTGCCAAACACTGCTAGGTGCTTCAAATGCACAACCTTATGTCCTCCTCACCATCGCAGTGTGCAATAAGCAGTGATATTCCGTGTGAAGAAAGTCACACTTAGGGAGTTTATGTAGCTTTCCAAGGAGCACGGTAGGAAAATTCAGTGTGAGGATTTGAACTTACTTGAAATGATCCCTTAACCTCTACATTTATTTTGTTTCTAGTATATACATGCAAACAGTAGAAAACAAGTGTTCATCAATAGAAGACTAGTTAAATAAATTGTAGGTTGGGAAACTACATTGCTAGAAGAAGTCATATTGTCAGTGGAGAATGACATGGGAAATGTTTTTCATAGGTTAAAAAGTATATGTATTATCATCTGAACTTTCTCTACCTCCTAACTGCAAACGCCACCCCTCCCCCCCCACTATAATATATCTAACAGGCTCTTAAATCAGGCAGATTCCAGTTCTAATCCCGGCCCCGTTTCTGGCTTTGTGAATGACCATGAGTTATTTCACCATCTTGTGTTTCAGTGTCTTCCTCGGCACAGTGGGCCTAACCTCATAGGGCTATTAGGCATGAAATGGGGCATGGGTGCCTAAGCACAGTGCGACCCAGAGAACATTCTCAATAGATGGTGGCTCTTATTTTGAAGAATGATCCTATGTCCAAAATGAATAGAAAAGAGCTGGGTAAATAATACATTAAAAGTTATTGATGATTATAGTAAATAATACAGCAAAATTTATTAATGCATGGTGTGGTGGGATTATATTTTCTTTGTAATGCTTTTCTATTTTCCCCCCAATTGAACATTCAGTAAATTCTTATACTGATACTTCTGTATTTATATAGTTTATAATATAGCAATTTAAAATAACTACTATAAAGTTACCATTTTACATATTTATTTTCTGTCATCAGGAAACAACCATAAATTTGTTAAGTAAGAACATACGCACACAGGCTGGTGGCTCTGAGTGAATGAATGCTTGCGTGAATGACAATCCAGAGCCTATCTTGTGGTTTTCATGCTCAGCCAGGTAGCCTTTTGTGCAATGATTTCAGGTTGATTATTGTACTCTATTTTTGTCTCTTAGTACCATAAGATCTTAGAAATGGCTCCTGAAATGAGCTTGAGGGTACTAAAGTTAAGTGGTAGAGTAAAAGTATAATTTATAGGAATTGAGTCTGAATCTAAAAGCATCTGAACATCAAGGAGAATGAGACCCTATTCCATTCCACCCCCACTGAGGTCCATCCTGTGACCACTGAGATTCTCAATATGTCCTTTCTCCTCCCAACTCTTTAACTGTTGGTATGTCTGCCTGACTCTTCACTCCAAATTGAACGCATCCTATTGTCCAAACATGATTTTCTTTGTTATTCCTTATCTTAGTACAGTGTTTTTAGGGAGGTTAGGATTATGAAGCCTGAAATGAATTAGCTGCATGACCTTGGGTAAGATTCAAGGTTCGTTTCTCCTCTGTAGAATAAGGTTAATTATTCCTAACAGGTGGAGTCAGGTAAGGACTAACGTGAAGTACTAAGGCCAGTGCATTGGTGCACAGGGAGCTTCACTACCTGAGATTTCTTGTGGTGGTGGTGGTGGTTCTTGGTGGTTCTGGGCGTGGCCTCCTAGTAGGACAGATCAAGCACCTGGAGTCATTCCCAGTATATTATCAAATCCTATTGAGAGCTCTTATCTCTGTCTTTTCCTGTTTATTCTTGCTAGGGACTCTCAGTATCTCTTTATCTTGAGAGTAGCTTTATCTTGTTCTTACCTTGATCTTCCTGTTCCCAATTCTTTTTGGTTTTAGTTCATCCTCCTCACTGTAGACTGAATATTCTCTCTAAATCCTCCCTTTGTTTCTGTAAAGAGCACTGGAGACCATATGTGTTTTGCAGGAAATTAAGACACATCATAGCAACTGGAGCTGGAAGGAGTCTGAAATGAATGGAGATTCTTTTGACTGCCACCCTTCTGTCTCTACATCCATACTTTTTTTTTTTTTTTTGCTGTCAAATGATCATTTATTGAAATATTTTCCTTTGTATTTCTTAACTAGCTGGGCACTCCACTGCGCCACTGTTGATGTCATCTATGATGTCATGAGTGTGGCGGCCATCCACATTGCAGCCCACAGACTGGGCAGTCCCCAGAATCTCTTTAATGGTTCCAGAGAGTTCTCTGGCTAAAGATCGGTGCTTCATCTGTTGGGCAGTGCTGACGATCTCATCAGAAGTGATATTTGCACTGTGCTTAATGTTTTTCTGCTTCTTCCTGTCTCTGGGTGGTTCCTTAAGGGCTTTGATGGTCAAGGCAGAGGCAGAAGGTACCACCTGGATCTGGGCCTGTCTGTTCTGCATGGTCAGTTTCACTGTGATCCTTAGACCTTTCCAGTCACCAGTTGCCTTGGCAATGTCATCACCAGCCTTTTTTGGAGACAGACCGAGGGGGCCGATCTTGGGGGCCAGGGCAGGCGTGGCACCGACTTCCCCACTGGTGTACCTCAGGTACACGACTTTGATCTCGTTAGGGTCGAACTTGGGTGGCATGGTGGAGGCAGCTGGTGTCGGATGAACCTGGATGCGGGACGACCGAAGAAAGTTGCACCCTGGCCTCCTCCAAGCCGAAAGCTACATCCATACTTTTTTATGACAAAAACATTCTGTGTCCTTGTACTCTACAGGTTTGGATATCACAGGGCTGTATTGGGCATTTAATGAGCTAGTAGATATAAAAGCATTTTGCAAGATGTTAATGCAACATGAAATTCTTCTATTTCCATCTAAAATCTCCTTCCTATTGGAAAACACTTGCTTTTTTTTTTTTTGATTATTTATTTTTAATTTAATCCCTCCCTTGCTGCTTGTGCTCCCTGTGTCCATTTTGCTTTGCATTTTTCTGTGTCTGCTTGTCTCTCTTTGTTGCATCATCTTGCTGTGCCAGCTCAGCTTACCGCGCCACATGGGCTGGCTTGCCTTCACCAGGAAGCACCGGAAATCGAACCGAGGACCGGCCTCCCATATGGTAAATGGGAGCCCAACCAATTGAGCCACAGTCGCTTCCCAAACACTTGCTTTTTCACCAAAATTTCTTTTACTGAAATTCAGATCTTGGATCTTTTCCATGCTATTTTAGGCTATGGGAGATTTCCATATATAGGAGGTACATTCTGTTATCCTCTCATATTCTAATTTAATTCTAAGAATTTCTCAGCAAATGAAGCAGTTGACTTTATTACTTGGATTAAGTTATTTTTATATCGTATATATATTGTGCCAATTTAGCTATAAACTTCCTTAGGAAAACTGTATGCCTGCCCATAAGGTGGGCTCCACAGATGTTCAAAATGACCAGATCTAAAAATTCTCCATGCTAAAGCTGCTGAAGTCTCAATTGTGCCGTGTTTTGTGCAAAAGAAGTACTTATGTGTGTACCTTTATTAGTAAGACTTATGTAGTTTTCTGCAAGCAGATTAGCAAGTATTGTAGGCCAGGGCAAGCATTTCAAGAAGTGTTACAAGTATTATTACCTTCAGGGTAGACATAATCATACCAAAACTAAACATTATGAAACCATGTATTTTCACATTGATTTGTTTAACCAGGTATTTGACTGTTGTTGGTCTATTAGTAGATTGGTAAATTATGCAAGCCATAAGAAATGAAAAAGCTTTGTAGTACAGTTTTAGAGGAAATATGAAACCTAAACTCCTAATCAGCATTGTTGGAAAGCTAAACGGAGCTTCTGTTTTGAGTTTGTACAGGTTGGCCAGAAGCAGCTTATTCAAAGAATAAAATGTGAATTATTAAAAAAAAGTAAAGGAGGTGAGAGTAAGGTAGAATTGGTGGTGGTGGTGGTAGGGTCATGTAAGTTCACGCCAGTGGTTTGCTTTCAAGATTTCGAGCTTGTTTTCCCAGTTATGAATTAAACAATAATATATGTGCTGCAGTGAAGGGATTTACATATGTAGTTAAGTTTCCAAATCGATTAACCTTAAAATATGGAGATTATTTCTCTGGGTCTAACCTAATTATATAAGCCCTTTAAATCTGGTTTAGAGGTCAGAGACAAGAATTCATAGAGATTTGAAGCTTGAGCAGGACTTGACTTGGAGGAAATTCTTTGTTGCTGGTTTTGGAGATGGAGGGAGCCACATGGCAAAGAATGCCGGTGGCCCCTTAGGAGCTGAAAGCATTTCCTGGTTGATTCCCTGGTTGATCGTCAGCAAGGAAATGGGGACTTCAGTCCTATAATTGCAAGGATTCAAATTCTGCCAACAACAGGAATGAGCTTTCCCCTCAAGATTGTTCCATTGAGCCTCCAGAGAAGAACTCAGCCCAGCCAAAACCTTGATATCAGCTTTGTGATACCCTGAGCCATGATGAGCTAGAATTCTGACCTGTACAACTGTGAGCTGATTTGCTTTAGGATGCTAAGTTTGTAGTAATTTGCTATAGAGCAAAAGAAAACTATACAAGACCCTATTCATGTCTCCCTTGGGTCAATGCTGTAGACCCATGCTACTCAAACTGTCAATGAAAAAGCAATTTAAAAATTTTTCAACCCAATCCAGACCAATTTTGTGGCAGATTATGTTTTCCAAAGTTGGCTTCAAAATCTCTCCTATCTCCCATGTTCTTTGGTAACATGACCATGCCACCCCCCTTAAGAGATGGAGTCACACTCCCCTTCACTTGAATCTGGGCTGACCTTAGTAAATTTCTTATAACCACTTAGAATACAGTGGCGATGATGCTGCCTAACTTCCAAAGCTAGCTTAGAAGAGGCTGTGCAGACCTATGGTCCACCAAGATGGTGGTATAAAATGCCCCAGAAGCCATTCCTGCAAAGAATCTTTGAACAACTAGCAAAAACTGGCAGAGTCATCTTCCTCAAAACTCCAGAAAATAGTTACAGGGTTGCATTAACTGGGTGAATGTCAAACTAAGAGAACACCATTTTTAAAATGGTAGGAGAAGCAGTGGCACCCTTGTTGGCTCTTTAAAGATCTCCCCAGCATGGTGTGCAGCCACCTACCCTTCCATTGTAGGTCCCTGGCCCTGTTGCAATGGGAGCAGAATAGCATCCTATATGCAATCTGTATGTTGGTGAAAGTCTATAAGGTGGCAGCCAGAAAGACTGAACCAGGAAACGCCTCTCTGGCTTGTTCTTCCAGTGCTCGCTCTGAAGGCAGAAGCAGCTTGTAGACAGCTAAGTCAGTGTAAGGAAAATAAGTAAAAATGGCCTGGTGCAAAGGATTACTTGATTTAAGTCATGCAGTACAGCACCTGAGAGGGAGAAAAAGTCTGTAGGGATTAGAGGGGGCATTTGAATTCCTGTCTTTGGGGGGAAATCCTAAGGCCAAAAGGAGGAAACACAAGCCTAGGAAAACATGGGCTCAGAAAATATGAAAGGGACCCTGCACTTTACTCTTGCCTCCAGCTGATCTTGATAGGATGGCGAAACTCTGAAGGAGATCACCAAATACCACTGCGTGATTGTTACTGTGAGGGTATTTCGTAGATTTCAAACGTTAGTCGTTTGGTTGCATCTAAGGTTGATTGCATCTGCAGTCAACAATGGACATTGCTTTCAGCAACAATGAGTCTCCTCATCCAATCAGTATACACACACACATATACATGTAAATATGAAGAAATCTATCATAGAAATTGGCTCAGGTGACCATTGGGATTAGCAAATCCAAATTCCATAGGTCAGGCTGCTTGTTGGGAACTTGATGAAGGTGAGTTTGAATTCCACAGGAGAAGTGGGCTGGCTGAAGTAGAGAGAGAAATTCTTTCTCACTGCTGAAATCCTCAGTTTTTGTTCAAATCAAGTCTACTGTAATCCTTAGGCCCCTGCTAATGATATTTTGTTGAAAAGCTAGTGTTACTTCTTTCTTACATCAAAAGTGATAAACTCATTATTTGAAGTATACACTTTAATTTTTCTAGTAAATCATAGCACATTTTGTGATAAAATTCTTTTTAAGGTTTTATTTATTTATTTATTGCTGACCCCCTCGTTGTTTACATTTGCTGTGTCTTCTGTTGTGTGCTGGTCTTTTTTAGGAGGCACCAGGAACTGAACCCAGGACCTCCCTGCTTTGTTGTGCCTCTCATTATGTTTTCGTTGTGTCTCTTGTTACATCATCTTGTTGCATCAGCTAGCTGTGCCTGCCTGTCACTTCAGCTCGCTGTCTTGCTTATCTTCTTTAGGAGGCACTGGGAACCGAACCTGGGACCTCCCATGTCATAGGCAGGAGCCCAATCACTTGAGCCACATCTGCTTCCTGATCTTTTATAGCACAATTTTTGCTTGAAGCATCCATAGGTAAATATCAGCTAAATAATTGGCCAAATTTAAATATAGTATTTAAATAAATAAATGGATAATTCAAGTATCAATAAATAAGCTTATTTATTTATTTTTTTTGAAGATTTATTTATTTATTTATCCCCCCCTTGCTGCTTGTGTTTGCTGTGTCCATTTGCTGTGTTTTTTTTCTGTGTCTGCTTATCTCCCCCTTGCTGCAAGGTCTTGCTGCATCAGCCCACCGCGCCGCGCGGGCCGGCCTGCCCTCACAAGGAGGCCCCGGGAAGCGAACCCGGGGCCTCCCATATGGTAAACGGGAGCTCTATCCATTGAGCCACACCCGCTTCCCAATAAATAAGCTTATAAAAATAATTTCCTGACAGTAAGGAAAACATTTGCTTTATGCACAGATGAGGCTTGGAATGCTGAATGAGATATTCCAGAGATTTGCATGAGTTTATTTAAAATTTTTAATTCAAACAGCCCCTCCCTTTTTAATGATATAAACCCACAAACATGCAAAACTTTAGTGAATTTCCAGAAACAAATCTTAGCAAGAAAATTCTTTAACCACATGTAATATATCATTAAATTGTTCCGTTAAGGGGAAAAGAAAAACACAACAGCCCTAAATTAAGGTAAAATAGTCTTGGGAACTATATTTTGGAAAATGCGGTATGTTTCATTTGTCTGGATTTATTTAAACACTGTGTTTAGATGACCCATATTAAAGAAGAAAAATGTAACTAATATCTTCATAATCCTTTGAAGGTTAGGGATAAAGAACTTCAAAAAGGTCTTTATTTTTGTTTGTCTTTGTTTCAAAAACAAATCACTTCATGTCCTTCATAGAAAGTTCATTGTTTTAAAATTTAGGACACAGTCTCATGCAGGAAAATGATACTGGTGATTTAAACCGTGGTGGCCAACCACAGCAAAGCCACAAGAATAAAATAGCCTTTTGCAGCAGCATTTTCAAAAGCTGCCTAGATGGCTTAGGACCTCCTGCCTAATTAGTTCCCTGAGAATCAGCAACATGGACTTTCGTTAGAGGTAAGCCTCATCTTCCAAATACATTATCAAAGGATAGAGCTTCATGGAGATTGTTCTACTACTCACAGCACATCAAGGGATTTGATCATTTGAGATCAGCTGTTTAAATAAAGACACTGGCTTTTAAAATCAAAATGTAAGAATATATTGAAGGGAAGCGGGTGTGGCTCAATCGATAGAGCCCCCGTTTACCATATGGGAGGCCCCGGGTTTGCTTCCCGGGGCCTCCTTGTGAGGGAAGGCCAGCCCCCGTGGCGGGCTGATGCAGTGGGACCTCACAGCAAGGGGGAGATA
>JAQZBX010068589.1:0-15727 GCA_029593785.1 Cabassous unicinctus | reverse complement strand
GGACTTCTTCCAGCAGTATCTTGTAAGAATAAACCATTTTGCTAGGGAAAAAAAAAAGAAAGAAAAGGGGCTTATTTGGAGCCCTCAAGGAGGGATGGTCCTTTCCCAGGCAGGTGTGGGAGCTAAGGAAACACAGCTTGGAGGGGTGGGTGAGGGCAGACAATAGAGTGCAGGGGTGGAGCTTGTTCTCAGGCCTGACAGAGGAAGGAGGAAGGGGCAGGTGCGGAGGGAGGCTGAGGTATCTGGAGAGGACCGTGTATGATGACTTAGGCCCCTGAAAGAACCAAGTGTTCCCTCACAGCTGACTTAGAGTCCTGGAAACACAGTACCAGCTCCAGTTAGTGCCCCAGAGGCTGGGCTAAGCCTTTTAAGGAAGTGTCTCATTAATCCTCACAACAACCCTGTGAGGTAGGCACTTTAGCATCCTTATGTTACAGATGAGGTTCAGAGAAGTTAAGTGACTTGCCCAAGGTCACACAGCTAGTTGCAGAGCTGGGACTGGAACTAATAGCGCTGTCTCTGACTCACTCAAAGTTCTGGAAGAACCTTAGAGATCATTTGATGAATTGTCTCATTTCCAGGTGGGCAAACTGAGTTTACAGGACTGCAAGGACTTGTGAAAAAATACTGACCATCATATGTTGAGTGCCAATGTTTTTTTGCCTGGGCCTGTACTGAGCACTTGACATTTATTATTCTCTTGTACCGCACAACCTCCTCAGAGGCTGGTTTCAGGACCTCCATTTTAGAGATGATGAAATGGGGCTCAGAAAAGTTAAGCAACTTGCTCATGGTCGCAGAGCGAGGTAGCAGCAAAGCTGGGGTTCAAACCCAATCTGCCTGACTCTCAGCCATCATGTCTGAAAATGTGATCTCCTTTGAACTGTCTCCATTGTCCCTGTGGCCTAAACTGTGATGTGAACAGGGCTCTTCCTTGTCTCCCTTCATTCTTTCCTGTCCCTCCTAGAGTGCTTGCAGAAAGAGAGAGCTGGGAGGGAATTCAAGATTATTCCTTCAGGCCCCTCATTCATGGGATTCAGGGCCAGAATGTACTGCTTCACTTATTTATCCTTTCAACAACTTTTTACTGAGCACCTACTAAGTGCCAGGCACTGTTCTAGGCCCTGGGGATTCAGCAGTGAACCAGCAAATGAATCCCTGACCACAGGGAGCTGGCATGCTGATGTCTAAGGCCTGTCTCTCCTGGCTAGCCCACCTCTGCACACAGCCTCCATGCTGAGCTCAGTGGCTGACCAAGGATGGGGACAACTCGGGCCTCTGGATCTTCAGTCACACAAGACCACCTAGCAAAGCATAAACAGCACTGAGGTGTAGTTCAGTGGTTGATCGCCTGCTTCCCATGTATGAGGTCCTAGGTTCAATCCCTGGTACCTCTTTAAAAAAAAAAAAAAAAAAGGATTATACCCCATGACCAAATGAGATTTACCCCAGGAATGCAAGGGTAGTTCAACATATTAAAAAATCAATCAATGTAATACATCATATTAATAGAAAAAGGAAAAACAGAAACATGATCATCTCAATAGGCACAGGAAAAAAGCATTTGACAAAACCCAACACCCTTTCATTATAAAAACATTCAACCCACTAGGATTAGAAGGGAACTTCCTCAACCTGATAAAAGAAATAAATTTTAAAAAACACAGTTCTCTCCTGAACTTCAGGCTCCCATCTTCAGCTGCCTCCTGAGCATTTCCACCTGAAGTCTCCCAAGCATCTGAAACTCAACATCCAGGGCAGAACTCAATTACTTCACTTCCTTCTCCTCTAACATTTCCAGCGTCAGTTCGTGGCACCTGCTTTCACCCAGCCACCCAAGAAAGAAACTTCCAGATCAGCCCCGGCCCCTCTTTGTCCCTCACTTCCTACCTCCAACCAAGCACAAAGCCCTGCTCACCTATTATGAAATCTTTCAAGCATGTGGAAGCAAACAGAAAGAATCGTAGAGTGAACACTTGAGTACTCACCACCCAACTTTGTTAAATCTTAAATTTTACCGTATTTTCCTCAGATCTTAAAAAATTCAAATATACTATGCCAATTACTTATTTTGTTTATAGTCTTTTCAGCATCCCCACCCCATTAGAAAACAGGGATTTTTGTCTGTTTTGTTCACTGTGGTATTCTCGGTGCCTAGAATAGTCCCTGGAACACAGCAAGCCTGAATAATTATGTGTTAAATGAATGAATAAATGAAAAGAAAACATTCCAGTAGAGTTGAAGCCCCCTGCGTGTCCTTTGCAGATCTTAATTCTCCCCTTTTCTCCCCAAATGTAACACCCGTTCTAATCTTGGTGTTTACCATTATCATGCACATTTTTTATTCTTTTGTTCTTTGTTTATGCATCCATGGAAAGCATGTGATACTGTTTTTGCACAATTTTAAACTTATATAAATTACATGAAACTGGATTATCTTTCAGCAACTTGCCTTTTTTTTTTTCCTTTCAGTTTGATACATATAGTTCTGGACTATTCCTTTCAACTTCTGTAGAGTACACTGTTATATGAATATACGGTATCTGTAGTGGTTAGATTATGGACTCAGGCCAGACTGCCTTACAAATGTGATCATTTTATATATTTGAGTTGGAAGCGCTGTGCCTAGGAGTGAAATTTCTGGGTGATAGGTACGGCCATCTTCAGCTTAACTTTGCTCCCCAAAATTGTTCTGATTTACACTCCCACCAGCTGTGATTCTCATTATTTTTATTTGCATTTTCCTGATTACTAATAATGTTGACTACCTTTTCAAATGTTTACTGCATATATTTGGTGGTGGTGGTTTTTTCTGTGAATTGGCTGTTGTTTTTTTCTGTTTGGTTTTCTTTACTTACTATAGTTCTTTATATATTCTGGTTACTCTTCCTTTACCAGTTGTATGTATAGACAAGCCAATCTATGGCTTGCTTTTTTATGTTGCTTATGGTAACTTTTGTTGAGAGGCAAAATAGTATAATGGTTATAAGTGCAGACTCTGTGGCCAGATGGCCTGATTTGGAATATCAGCTCAGCCATTTACCAGCTGTGCAACTTTAAGCAGGTCACTTAACCTCTCAGTGCTTGTTTCCTCATCTGTAAAATGAGGATTATAATGGTACTGGCCTCAGAAGTTTATAAGAATTTAATGAGTTAATATATGTAAAAAGAAATTGTCTAGCACAAAGTAAGCTCTTTTGGCTATTATTATTGAATAGAAGAGCTCATTTTTTTTTTTTTTCTAAGATTTATTTATTTATTTATCCCCCCCTTGCTGCTTGTGTTTTACTGTGTCCATTCGCTGTGTGTTTCTTCCATGTCTGCTTATCTCCCCCTTGCTGTGAGGTCCTGCTGCATCAGCCCACCGTGCCGCGCGGGCCGGCCTGCCCTCACAAGGAGGCCCCGGGAAGCGAACCCGGGGCCTCCCATATGGTAAACGGGAGCTCTATCCTTTGAGCCACACCCGCTTCCCTGTTTTGTTTTGGTTGTTGCCAAATTTATCAATATTATCTTTTTGGCTTGCATGTGTTTGTATGTGTGCACTCTTAAGAAATCCTTCTTTTCAGAGGTCATGGAGATAGGCTTCTATATTGTCACAAAAAAATAATCTTGGTTATGGAGTCAAGTAGGGATCTAATTTTATTTTTTCCACAGGGATAACAAATAGTGACTGCATCATCTATTAAATACTCCAACCTGTCCCCACTGATTTGTATGCTATCTCTGAAATTTATCAGGTTCCCATACATACTTACATCTGTTTTCTGGGCTCTCTAATTTGTTCCACTAGAGTCTCACTGAATTTTGATTCCATCCCTTTCTGTCCAATCCTACACTTTCTTCCATAACAAAAATCATTGGCATGGTGAGCAAATGATTCCTCTAGGCGCATGTTCCTCTTGGCGCTGTTCTGGAGGAAACAATCTGGCAAGTCAGGCTGACGATGATCTGGCCCCAGCTAGACCCGCTGCTCATTTCCTGCCCCTTCCCCTCCCCCTGGTGCCTTTCTGCTCCCACACCCTGCACTGCTCCCCTTCTCTGTCCCTTCGCACCTGCCATTCCCTCGGGGTGTCACGCCTTCCCATCCTTATCCACCTGACACACCTTTGTGCTTCCTTCCCTCAAAACCCAGGGTGTTTGTGAGGCGCCTCATTCTCCCCCAGGCACAGCTGATCACCCCCTCTACTTTCTGTGTACCCCCGTTACTTCACAGAGTGGTGACCTGCACTGCTTACTACTGACTTCTTTGTCTGGCTCCCGACTAGTGGGGAATGCCGCCAGCACCAGGGTTGTTTCTTCTTTGCTTTTATGCCTCAAACATCTGGCACACTGCCTGCCACTGGTAGGTTCTCAGTAAGTGTGTTTTGACCTTTATATTGTCCTGCGAGTTGGAAGATTTGGGCTCAAATCTCACCCTCACCTCCTTAGTCAATTGTAACTCTGACAAGTCCCTTCCCCTCTCTGGACCTCCGTTTCTTCAGTTGTCGAAGGAAAGGGTTGAGCTCTTTGTAAAGAGTTTATTTTTACATCTGGAAATCTCATTTGATTTTTAAAGTACCTCCCAGCTCTAGAATTCGGGGTTCACACTGAAGCCAACCTTTATTCATAACTTCCAAAGGCTGGAAGCAATCCAAAAGTCCCTCAGCTGATGAATGGATAAACAAATCACGGTACTTTCATACAATGGATTACTACTCAACAATATAAAGGGGCAAACTATTGCTACACCAGATAATGTGAATGAATCTCAAATGCACTATGCTAAGTAAATGGCTACAGACTGTATGACTCAATTAATATGACATTCTGGAAAAAGCAGAACTATAGGGATAGAAAGCAACTCAATGGTTGCCTGGGGGGAGGGGGAAGGATAGACTATAAAAGGTCAGGAGGAAATTTGGGGAGATAATGGAACTGTTCTACATTCTACATTTTTATTGCAGTGCTTAGTACAGGAGTGTATGCATTTGTCAAAACTCACAGAAAGAGTGAATTTGATTGTATGTAAATTATACTTCAGTTTTTAAAAAATGAAGCCATTAAGGATCCCAAGAGAGTTAGGATGTCTCCACCTGGGTGCCAGAGGATTGATGTCAGAGCACAAGACTGTGCCTCAACCACAAAGAGCAAATGGGGGTGGGAGTGGGAAGTGGATGTGGCTCAAGTGATTGAGCTCCCACCTACCACATGGGAGGTCCCAGGTTTGGTGCCCGGTGCCTCTTAAAGAAGACGAGCAAGACAGGGAGCTAACACAACAAGATGACACAACAAGAGACATGAGGAAAACACAATGAGAGACACAACACAGCAGGAGCGGAGGCGATTAGGCACCTCCATCCCACATCGAAGGTCCTGGGTTCGGTTCCTGGTGCCTCCAGCAAAGAAGATCAGCACACAACAAACAGATACAGCAAATGCAAACAACAAGGGGGTAGGGAGAAATAAGTGAGTAAAATACATCTTTAAAAAAAAAAAAGAGCAAATGGGGGTGGGGGCTCTCTGGCACTGAGGCAAGTTTGTATGGAGAGAGGGAGATGCTCCTCTTTGGGCATGTGCAAAGGGCCACTGGGTCAGGGCCAGTGAGGGCGCCCTGGCGGGAAGGCGGCCTCCTCTTCCTCAGCAAGCACCAATAGCATGACCAGGGTCTTGTCATCTCATTCTCAGAGAGATATTAAGTGATTTGCCAACACTGTGGTAGTGAGTGGCAGAGCTGGAATTTGAGCTCTGTGTTCTATGATCACCCACCCCACCTCAATGTGCAGCTGGGGTCTGTGCATCCCCAATTTGTAGCTCCCCTCTGTCACACAGCCTCACCTCATGTCTGTCTCCAGTCTCAGGATTTATTCCAATAAACCCAAAGGCGGGCACCAAATTTAGCTCTAAGCTGATCACCAGCTGCTTGTATTTTGACTTGCAATGGCCACTAGGAATCTCTCCCCTCTCGCTTCCCAGCTGGAAAAAGCTGGCAAGGGGAATGCTTAGGAAGGGCCAAAGCTCTCCCAGACCCCACCCATAGCATGCCCCACCCCCAGCTTCTTCCCAGAGTGGTCTGCAGCCCAACGACCTGAACCTCCCTCCCCTTTCTCACAGCCCACTTGGGACAGTCCCTCTTTGCCCAGTCATTCACCCAGTAAACAATCCCGGAGGTCTGCTGTGTGCTGGGCACAGTGCTACTCCCCTGAGGGTACAGAGCCTTTGTCCAACACATGTCCCCATGGAACCAGCAGAATGGTGGAGTGGTCAGACACAAGGCCTCTGGGGCCAGGACTTGTGAAGCAGGACTTGACTCCAGCTCTGCCAATAATTAGCTTTAGACAAATGCTAAAAATGCTAAAAGCTCTTTGAGCCCTAATTTCCTCATCTGCGAAATGGGAGTGACAGCCCATCCTATACCTCTTAGACTTTAGGCAACAGGAAAGTGAGATAATGCATGCACAGCTCTTAGGAAGCTGCACATTAGTTGATAGCCAGTGTTACTGTAATTTCTCTGGGAGAGAAACATGTAACTCCAGAGGGTTTTGGGTTCACTGAAAAAAAAAACAGATGAGCTCAGCCTGGGGAGATGGGAGGGAGAGGAAAGCATCATAGAACAGGACATTGGGATGAGTGGGGATAGTCCTTGCAGAAGCCTGAAGATGTGAAAAGGAAGGGGAGTTGTTTCTGAGAATGTGCTGAGCTGCTACATGGGCACTTGAAACTGTTCATGATCTATGGTATAAGCTCTAGAAATGTCCATGAAGATGTTGATGAAGGTGATGGGAGATGATTTAGGCCACTATTTTAAGCTTGCTTGGGGCCGTTCCTCACCTGAGTCTTCATCCTCTCTAAGACATAGAAGATTCCAGCTTCTTGAGGATTCAGATCCACATCCCCAGGAGACCCTGTGAGCAGAGGAGTGAAGGCATAAGGGATCCTGGCAGGTTGGAAAAGAGAAGAGAGACTCAGAGAAATGCTGCAAAACAAGGAGGGCAGGTGAGGATGGGAGAGGGGGATTCATGTGACTCCACCTCAAAGATGAGGGAAATGCAGGCTCAGAAAACCCTGCTAGCGTGACCAACCATCCCGTTCCACTCGGGACTGCCCTGGTTTTAGTCCTGCTTCCTGGAAAACCCTCAGTTCCAGACACCTATCACAGTCTCTAATGTTAGCTCCTCCTCCTTTCAGCCTGGTCTGAGGGCCCCCCCCTGGGCTCTTAGCCCAACTTACCCTCTTCCGGAAGGCTCAGAAAGTGTAAGGCAATGCAGGCTTCACCACAGCTGGCGGTACCTCCAGGAGACACCTGTATCCTGGGGCAAGAATGGTTTTCTGGGCTCTGAGGCCAGGCTCCCCAGAGATGGCAGATGCAGTGCCAGTTTTCCCCAACACTAATCTCTCCAAGCGTGCTCTGCCATTGGGATTATTTCCTGGACTCTCCGACTGCTGGGAGGGGGCACATCTGTCAGGAGGCCACTGGGCAGTAACATGTGACCTGAGATGCTTCATCCTGGTAGGCAAAGGAGCCCTCTTCAAAAGGACCCTCCTGATTAATACATTCCCAGATAAACAAAGGTTGAGGGAGTTTATCACCACTAGACCTTCCCTATAAACAATGCTAAAGGAAATTCTTCAGACTAAAAGGAAAGGACACTATACAGTGGATGGAATTGGCATAAAGAAATAAAGACCTCCAGTAAATGTAACCATATGGGTAATTATAAATGCAACTACTATTGTGTTTTTTATATATAACTGCACTTTTTAAGTCTTACAGTTTCTAAAATGAAAATTTATAAAAAGTAATGATATGGGAAGCGGGTGTGGCTCAATCGATAAAGCTCCCGTTTACCATATGGGGGCCTCCTTGTGAGGGCAGGCCGGCCCGCGTGGCGTGGTGGGCTGATGCAGCAAGACCTCACAGCAAGGGGGAGATAAGCAGACACAGAAAAAACACAGCAAATGGACACAGCAAACACAGGCAGCAAGGGGGGGATAAATAAATAAATAAATAAATCTGAAAAAAAAAAAAGTTCAGTGGTTGAGTGTCTGCTTCCCATGTACGAGGTCATGGGTTCAGTCCCCAAAACCTCCAAAAATAAGTAAAATAAGAAAAAAAAAAAGTAGATAAATCTATGGTGTTTTAACATAAAATTTATAAAGATATAATATGTATCAAATACAATCAAAACGACAGAGGCATATAAGAACAGCGTGTACGTGTGCTATTGAAGTTAAGTTGATATCAAACCAAACGTGATTGCTATAGATTTCAGAGTTAAATTTAAGCCCCATGGTAATCACAAAGAAAATACAAGAAAAATAATACTGAAAGAAATTACAAAGGACTCAAAATGATACAATACAAAAAATCAAATAAATATGAAAGTAGACATTATTACAAGAATTGGGGGACCAAAAAGGTATAAGACATCTAGACAGAAGAACAGTAAGGAAATAGAAGACTTGAACAATACTACAAACCGAGTAGACCTAACAGACATATATAGAAGACTTCACCCAACCAACAGCAGCAGATTACACATTCTTCTCTAGTGCACATGGATCATTCTCCAGGATGGACTATATGTTAGGTGACAAAACAAGTCTCAATAAATTAAAAAATGTTGAAATCATAAAATGTTATCTTCTCTGACCACAATGAAATTAAGCTAAAAATCAGTAACAGAGGGAGAACAGGAAATTTTACAAATATGTGGAAATTAAACAACACACTCTTAAACAACTAATGGGTCAAAGAAGAACTCACAAAGGAAATTAGGAAATATCTTAAGGCAAATGAAAATGAAAACACAACATGCCAAATTTTATGAGATGCAGCAAGGGCAGTGCTGAACGGGACATTTTTAGCTCTAAATGCTTATAGTAAAAAAAAAAAAAAAGAAAGATCTTAAATCACTCACAATTGGAGGGTCTAGCAAAAGAAGAGCAAACTAAACCCAAAGAGAGCAGAAGGAAAGAAATAACAAAGATTAGAGAAAAGATCAATGAAACAAAGAATTAAAAAACAATAGAGAATCATCATAACCAAAAGTTGGTTCTTTGAAAAGATCAATAAAATCAATAAACCTTTAGCTAGACTGACAAAGGAACAAAAAGAAGACACAAATAACTAAAATCAGACTGAAAGGGGGGACATTACTAATAACCCTGCAGAAATAAAAAGGATTATAGAGTGATATCATCAACATGGCAATGTAAGACTTCCCCTGGAAATGTCTTCCCTCAGAATCAACTAATAAAAGGACAAATCCCACTTGCTTAGAATTCTGGAGGACTATAGAGACTGGAGAAGAACTCCATAAACACTGAATTGAAGTGCAAATAAACAGAAACTGAGAGAGCTTATCAACAAGAGACCTACCTTACAAGAGTTACTAAAGGGAGTTCTACAGGTTGAAAGGAAAAGACAGAAGGGAGGGGCTTGGAGATGTGTGAAGAAATGAAGATCAACAGTAAGGGTAACTAAAAGGGTAAATGCACCCAATAGCACTGTACCCTCAATATACAATTTTACTCTTTAATTCCTATGAGACAGAATACAATTGAACAAGAAAAAGGCATATTTCCTGATAATGGACACACAAAATATAAAAAGGTAATATGGGACCAAAAAAGAACACAAAGAGGGGAAACAAAGTGATATGAGAGCAGAAAATGTAGAGGCTATTGAAGCTAAGTTGGTTTATTTTCAAATTAGTAGCTTATAGATATAGGTTGCATAAAATCAACCCCAGGGTAAACACAAATAAAGTCTTTTAAAAATATATAGAAACAAAAATGAGAAAGGAAGCAGTCATATACATCACAAAAGACCAACTATACAGAAAAAGGAGGTTGCAATAAAGGAAATGAGAAAGAGAAAAAGATATAACATATAAAAATCAAAAGACAAAATAACTAAAGTAAGTACTGCCTGTAGAGTAATAACACAGAAGGTTAATAGATTAAAACCCACAATCAAAAGACAAAGACTGGCAGAATGGATTTTTTTTTTAAAGTATGATCCAACTATATATTGTTTACAAGACCCAAACACACAAATGGGTTGAAAATGAAAGTATGGAAAAACATATTCCATGCAAATAGTAAAAAAGATCAGACAAAATAAACTTTAAGTCATAAGCTGTTACAAGAGTCAAAGAAGGATACTGTATACTAATAAAAGGGTTAATCCACCAAGAAGAAGTAACAATCATAAATGTTTATACACCTAACCACGGTGCCCCAAAATACATGAGGCAAACACTGGCAAAACTAAAGTGAGAAATAGACACCTTTACAATAATAGTTGGAGACTTGAATAGACCACTGTCATCAATAGATAAAACATCTAGACAGAAGATTAATAAAGAAACAGAGAACTTGAACAATACGATAAATGAACTAGACCTAACAGACACATATAGAACATTATACCCCAACACAGCAGGATATACATTCTTCTCAGGTGCACATGGATCATTCTCCAGAATAGACCACATACATGTTGGGTCACAAAACAAGTTTTAATAAATTTTTAAAAGATTGAAATTATACAAAGCATCTTCTTTTACCATAATGGATGAAGCTGGAAATCAATAACAGGCAGAGAACTGGAAAATCCACAAATATATGGAAGTTAACTAATACACAAACAATCAGTGAGTCCAAGAAGAAATTGCAAGGGAAATCAGTAAATATTTTTGAGGCAAATGAAACAAGAACACAATATGTCAAAACTTATGGGATGCAGCGAAGGCAGTGCTGAGAGGAAAACTTACAGACCACCTAAATGCGTACATTAAAAAAGAAGAAAGAGCTATAATCAAAGACCTAACTGCGCACCTGGAAGAATTAGAAAAAGAAGCGCAAACTAAACCCAAAGAAAGGAGAAGGAAAGAAACAAAGAGTAGAGCAGAAATAAATGAAATAGAGAATAAAAAACAATAGCGAGAATTAACAAAACCAAAAGTTGGTTCTTTGAAAAGATCAATCAAATTGACAAACCCTTCGAAAGACTAACAAAGGAAAAAAGAGAAGATGCAAATTAATAAAATCAGAAATGAGAGGGGCAACTTTACTACCAACCTCATAGAAATAAAAATGATCATAAGAAAATACTATGAACAGCTGTATGCTAACAAATTAGACAACCTAGAAATAGACAGATTCCTAGAAACACACGAATCACCTACCCTAACTCCAGAGGACCAGTTTCAAGTAAAGGATTGAATCAGTCATCTAAAACTTCCCAATAAAGAAAAGCCCAGGACCAGATGGTTTCACAGGTGAATTCTACCAAATACTCCAAGAATGAATACCAATCCTGCTCAAACTCTTCCCAAAAATTGAACAGAAGGGAGCACTACCTTAACTCATTCTATGAGGCTAACATCACCCTAATACCAAATCCAGATAAAGGTACTACAAGAAAATGAAATTACAGACCAATTTCTATTTTGCAAAAATCCCCAACAAAATACTTGCAAATTGAATCAAACAGCACATTAAAAGAATTATATACCATGGTCAAGTGGGTTTTATGCCAGGTATACAAGGATGGTTCAGTATAAGAAAATCAATTACTGTAATACACCATATTAACAAAACAAAGGGGGAAATTACATAATCATCCTAACTGATGCAGAAAAGGCATTTGACAAAATACAGCATCCTTCCTTGATAAAAACGCTTAGAAAAATAAGAATAGAGGGAAACTTCCACAACAGGATAAAGGGCATATGTGAAAAACCCACAGCTAACATACTCAATGGCAAAAGACTAAAAGCTTTTACTCTAAGATCTGGAACAAGATAAGGATGCCCACTCTCACCACTGTTGCTCAACATTGTACTAGAAGTTATAGCTGGAGCAGTTAGACAAGAAAAGGAAAATTTTTAAAAGCATCCAAATTGACAGGGTGGGTTGGGGGAAAATACACCAAATGTAAGCTATGGACTATAGTCAGTAGTAAGATTTTGATGATATTCTTTCATCATTTGTAAAAATGTCTCACAACAATGCAAGGTGTTGGTGGTGGGTTGATGTATGGGACCCCTGTATGATGTTATGCATGTTTGCTTTGTAAGTTCACAACTTTTACTATGCACTTATTGTTTATGTATGTTCACATATAAATGATACAAAAATAATAATAATGTTAATAGGGTGGGTTGGGGGAAAAATACACCAAATGTAAGGTACTTTGGTTGGTAGTAATATTTTGAGGATGCTCTTTAGTCATTAGTTAAAAATGTTTCACAACAATGCAAGGTATTATTGGTAGGGTGAGGTATGATGTCCCTGTATGATGTCATGTGTGTTTGTTTTGTAAGTTCACAACTATTACTATACGCTTATTGTTTATATATGTTTATGTATGTGTGATATACTTAAATAAATTTAAAAAAAGAAAGAAAAAAATATGCAAATTGGAAATGAAGAAGTAAAACTTTCACTATTTGCAGATGACATGATCTTATATAGAGAAAGTCCAAAAAAATACACAACAAAGCTACTAGAGCTAATAAAAAATTTCAGCAAAATGGTGGGGTACAAGATCAACATGCAAAACTCAGCAGTATTTGTATATACCAGTAATGAGCAATCTGAGGAGGAAATTAAGAAAAACTTCCATTTACAATAACAACTAAAATAATCAAATATCTAGGAATAAATTTAACCAAGGATGTAAAGGACTTATACATGGAAATCTACAAAACTTTGTTAAAAGAAATCGAAGATCTAAATAAATGGAAGGACATTCCATGATCACGGACTGGAAGACTAAATATTGTTAAGGTGGTGTAGCCATCTGGCAATTTGATGGAATTATGAATTCCAAAAATGTAATTGGATCATGCTTGTAAACTGATCTGTTAATCTGGGCATGATTAAGTTATGATTAGGGCATTAACTGGGCCACATCAGTAGGGCGCTGAGCCCCACCCCTTGGTGGGTGGTGGAATCGAATATAAAAGGCAAGGCAAAGGACAGAGGGAGCAGTTTTTGAGAAGCAGTTTTGATATTGGAGTTTTGATGTTGGAGAGAAGGCCCCAGGAGAAGAGAAGTGAGCCATTCCCCTGATAGTCTACAGCTGACCTTGTGGAGGAAACAGGAGCTGAGCCCGGAGAGAAACGCAGCCCCGGGAGGAGAGGAACCCCAGAAGCCTGAACCCTGGCAAACGTCGGCAGCTGTCTTGCTCCAACATGTGGCAATGGACTTTGGTGAGAGAAGAAATTTATGCTTTATGGCCTGGTAACTGTGGACTTCTACCCCAAATAAATACCCTTTATAAAGACCAGCCAATCTCTGGTATATTGCATTAGTGCCCCTTTGGCACAATTTTGTTGAGAATCTTCACATCTATGGTCATTAGAGAGATTGGTCTGTAATTTTCTTTTCTTGCAGTATCTTTATCTGGCTTTGGTATTAGGGTGATGTTGGCTTCTTAAAATGTGTTGGGCAATTTTCCCTCCTCTTCAATTTTTTGGGAGAGTTTAAACAGGATTAGTGTTAATTCTTCTCGAAATTCTTGGTAGAATTCACCTAGGAAGCCATCTGGTCCTGGACTTTTCTTTGTTGGGAGATTTTTGATGATTGAGTCAATCTCTTTAAATGTGGTTGGTTTGTTGAGTTCTTGTATTTCTTGTAGCATCATTGTAAGTTGGTTGTGCATTTCTAGGAATTTGACCATTTCATCTAGGTTGTCTGGTTTGTTGGCATATAGTTTCTCATAATATCATTTTATAATCCCTTTATTTCTATGGGGTCAGTCATAACTTCCCCCCTGTCATTTCTGATTTTATTTATTTGCATCTTCTTTTTTTCTTTGTTAGTCTAGCTAAGGGTTTGTCAATTTTATTGATCTTCTTGAAGAACAAGCTTTTGGTTTTGTTGATTTTCACCATTGGTTTTTTGTTCTCAATTTCATTTATTTCTGTTCTAATCTTTATTATTTCTTTCTGTCTGCTTGGTTTGTGAGTGGTTTGCTGTTCTTTTTCTAGTTTCTCCAGTTGTTCAGTTAGATCTTTGATTTTATATCTTTCTTCTTTTTTAATATAGGAGTTTAGGGCTATAAATTTCCCTCTCAGCAATGCCTTCACTGTGTCCCATAAGTTTTGATAAGCTGTGTTCTCATTTTCATTCGTCTCAATATATTTATTAATCTCACTTACAATTTCTTCTTTGACCACTGATTGTTCAGGAGTGTGTTGTTTAGCCTCCACATGTTTGCATATTTTCCCCTTTCCTGTCTATTATTGATTTCTAATTTCATTCCATTATGATCTGAAAGATGCTTTGTATAATTTCAATCTTATTTTTATTGAGAACTGCCTTGTGACCTAACATGTGCTCTATCCTGGAGAAAGATCCATGAGCATTTGAGAAGAATGTATAACCACTGATATGGGATGGAACATTCTATATATGTTTGTTAGGTCTAGCTCATTTATCATATTGTTCAGGTTCTCTGTTCCCTTGTTGATCTTCTGTCTAGTTCTTTCTAATGATGTGAGTGATGTGTTAAAGTCTCCAATATTATCGCAGAGATGTCTGTTTCTCCCTTCAGTTTTGCCAGAATTTGCCTCGTGTATTTTGGGGCACCCTGGTTAGATGCATAGACATTTATGACTGTTATTTCTTCCTGGTAGATTATCCCTTTTATTAATATATAATGGCCTTCTGTATCTCATAAGTTTTTTGCATTTAAAGTCTGTTTTGTCTGATGTTAGCATAGCTACCCCTGTTCTTTTTTGGTTACTGTTTGCATGGAGTATCTTTTTCCAACCTTTCACCTTCAGCCAGTTTGTATCCCTGGGTCTAAGGTGAGTCTCTTGTAGGCAGCCAATGGGTGGCTCATGTTTTTTAAACCATTCTGTCAGCCTATATCTTTTGATTGGGGGTTTAATCCATTCACATTCAATGATAATATTGTAAATGTATCATTTACTTCCACCATTTTATTCTTTGGTTTTCATATGTCACATCTTATTTTCGTCTTTTTATTCTTTTGGTTATCCCTCCTGCTATTCTTAATTTCTACACCCTCCTCCAAGCCTCTCTCTCCTGTGTTTTTCTTTTGGGCTATAAGGCTTCCTTTAAAATTTCCTGCAAAGGTGGATTCTTTTTTACAAACTCTTAGTTTCTGTTTATTTGTGAATATTTTAAACTCACCTTCATGTTTGAAGTTCAGTTTTGCTGGATAAAGAATTTTTGGATGACAATTTTTCTCTTTCAGTGTCCTAATTACATCACACCACTATCTTTTTCCCTCCATGGTTTCTGATGAGAAATCCACATCAAGTCTCACTGGGCATCCCTTGTATTTGATGGTTTCCTTCTCCCTTGCTGCTTTCAGAATTTTCTCTTTATTTTTGTTGTTGTTTGACATTCTGAGTAGCATGTGTCTTGAAGTAGGTCTATTTGGATTTATTCTGATTGTGGTACCCTGCACTTCTTGAACATGTAAGCTCATTTCTTTCATGAGATTTGGGAAATTTTCAGCCATCATTTCCTCAAATACTCTTTCTTCCCCTTTTCCCTTCTTTTCTCCTTCTGGAACTCCCATGACTTGTATGTTATTGCACTTCATGTTCTCATTCAACTCCCTGAGTCCCTGCTCAATTTTTTCCATTCTTTCCTCTCTGTTCTTTTCTCTCTTCAATTTCAGCTGTTCTGTCTTCTGTATCACTTACTTTTTCTTCTGTCATTTCAAGTCTGCTGTTGTATACCTCTACCATGTTTTTTT
>JAQZBX010068588.1:0-15730 GCA_029593785.1 Cabassous unicinctus | reverse complement strand
GAGACAGTTCTCCAGTCTTCTCTGGCAGCCCCCTCCCTTTTCCCAGCTAGGAAATATTTCCACTCCCCTCTGAGTCCTCAATAATCAGTCCGTGTCAGCAGAGGAGGAAATTGGGAGGTTTGTATATCTTTAGCCCCTTGCAGACTGCAATGCAAACAATGGCGCAGCCCCACCTGGCCTGGAAGGGCTCTTGGACAAGGCAGACCAAACCAGCGAGTCAAAAGCCGAGTCAGCCCCAGGCTTTCTCTTCCCTCTCCTGTGGGTTCCTCAACAATTAGTCCGTGCTAGAAGAGAGGGAGATCGCAAGGGCTCCCATGGTAAACCACCGTGTGGTCCCACCTGGCCTGGAACGGCCCGTGGGGCATCGCAGCCCAAATTTGTGGGCCATAACCTCAGTCAGCCTTATGCTGGGTCCCTCTCTCTCCCCTTTCCAGGGTTGGTAGATTCCTGGAGCCCCCTTTGTCTTGTAGTCACAGGCCCAGGGGCCAGAGAATTCTAAAGTCTTTAGTGTGGGGGAGGGTGCCAGCTGCTGCTGGTTCCAACTCACGGGTCTGTTGTGATTTCCCTCTTTCGTCCCTCTCTCCTCTAGGTGGTGTGCAGCCTTCACCTGCTGTCCTAAACACTAGAAGATCTTTTTCGGGGCTGTTTCATCCTGTCCTCTAGCTATTTTTCTGGAGAAGAGATTCCCGTGTCTTACTAGTCCGCCATCTTCCTGGAAGTCTGAGACATAGTTTTATCGTATAAAAATGGGAATAGTGATAAAAGAGTAGGCACATAGAGAATTATTATTACTGGAGGAGGGAAAAAAAATTGAGGTATCCTGAGAGATAGTTACCTGCTCAGGATCAAGCTTAGACCAGAAACCTGATCTCCTGAGTGTTAGCCCAGGGTTCTCTTCTTTCCTAGAACCAATGTCAGTTGTACCCCTGTATGTAGTAGCAAAGATTAGAACTGAAAGCATGTCAGCTTTCTTAGTGTCTGCCAACAACCTTCACAGCTCCCCTGTGTCATCTGTCAGTAACACAGCCTGTACTTGTTTTAGAAACAATGCTCTATAAACTATCTTGTTTGATTTGCTTTGGCTAGTACAGGATCTAGATGCTCTTAGAATAGCACAACAGATTCTCCAAATCAGCCCATTCTTATTCCAAACTCCTTGCAGCTCTGATCTGCTGCTGACTGGTTTGTCCCCAAGTCTTTCTCTACCTGTAATATGAATCACATTGTGGTCTTTTGCCACCCTTGCCCTTTCCCACTTGAGTGGAAGTAACATTGATTGAGTGTCTCCTATGTGCCATGTATTGTGATAGGCACTTTAAATAGATCATGTCTCATAATCTTTATAACTCATTAAGCTATTAATAACTCCAGAGGGGAAAGCTGAGACCCAGTGAAGAAAGTGAATTTGCCTCAGGTCACATATCTAGTTTGTAAAAGAACTGGGGTTTGAACTCAGGTCCTTCTGACCCCATAGACTAAGCTCTTAAGTACCGCACTTCCCCTTCTGTCCAAAGTTCTTCCAGGAGGGTGGATGGTTCAGGAGTACCCAAGAAGAGGCATTCAGTAGCCATGGATAATACGAGTATTTTCCATGCCTTTCAGTGCATTTTCCCATGAGCTTCTATTCTGCTCCAAAGTAACTTATCCAGGACCCAGGTGTGTGGCCCAGACAGAGATCCAAGCATTAAGTGAGAGGAGGACAGGTTTCTCTCTTCAACATGGAACAGAGTCCCTAGTAAAAAGTGTACTTGTCACTTTCAAGGTTGAATGACGGGAATATTTCAAGCAATATTAGAAGTAGACAAACCTCTATTTCTCTTTTCAACTCCCAGAATCTTTCACTATAAAATCATGGAATTTTAGAATGTCATTGCTAAGGAAGCTTAACTAACAATCATCAAATTTACAGAGGAACCCTTTATTTAAACGTATTATTCAACATAAAACAGCCATATTGGTTGAAGTGGCAGCAGGGACTCAGAGTTCACCAGCTCAGCCGCCCCAAAACCCTCACCAAAGACAGGCTCCCTGAGGTATCTGCCTTGAACCTGCAGGGTTCCCAGGAACACAGTTTGAAAAAAAAAACACTGACCTATACCAACCATCTCATATTGTAATTGTGAAATTGAGACCCAGCGAGGGGCAATATTACGCTCACGGTAAACACAGTGAATTATTGGCATGTCTTCTGACTTTCAACCTGGTGCCCTTTCCAGTACACTGGGCTTTATTTCATAAGTGACCACCTGTTCTGCTTCACTGGCATCCTGCATCTGGGTTTCAGGCTTCTCTTGCCTCTTGGCATCTGGTTCCTGTGAGGTATGCAGGCCTGTGGATGTGCATACTCCTGTCAGGGCATAATTCTCATACCTTCAGTGAGTGTGTGTCAAGATTTGTTTAGCATGTTAATGTTGGAACCAGCAGAAAGAGAATAGCTGAGAAACTGGATTTCTGTTGTTAGTGGAAAAAGAATTGCTGAAATAAGATCGCTAAAAGAACCAAAATTGGTTAATGTTATAATGAAAATATAAAATCTCTCTGCATCTCTGTTTTCTAAACATTAACCTTTAACTTTGCAAATTGCTTTTGCAATTAGCTTTTTTTTTTTTTTAACTTTATTTTGTACATTTAATAATTGAAAATATAAACAATTAAAAACTAAAGTAAACACAGATGAATAAATATATACATTTCTCAATTTTGCAATTAGCTTTTTATTTTGAAATAATTTCAAACTTACAGAACAGTTGGAAAAATAATACAAACCTCATACAGAGAACTCTAATATACTCCCATATATCCAGATCCAGCAGTTTTAACATTTTGCCATCTTTGCCTTCCCTCCCTTATCTATCTGTCCGTCCATCCATCCATCTTTACTTCCTGAACATTTGAGAGCAGGTTGTACACATATCTCTTGAACACATCATACTTCCATGTACATTTCCTATGAACAAGAATAAGAATATTCACTTAGGTAATTAATCACCTTAGGTGCAGTTATTAATTCAAGAAATGTAACATTGATATAAAACTTACATCAATATTCCAGTTTTTCTTATGCCCCAATAATGTCCTTTTGAGCTTTCTCTTCTCCCTTCTTAGATCCGATCCAGTAACCTGTATTTCATTTTAATTTCATTATCTCTTTAGTCTAATTTTTAAAAAAATTCAAATAAATATCCTTATTAAAGAAAAAAAAAAGGAATATTGTTAAGCACCAAGACTGTATGTTGTTACACTGCATGTAAAAGAAGAGAAAGGTGTTTGTAATACTTGGTGTATTGTGGAAACATAACTTACAACATAAATCTTCCTACCCTAACCCCTCCCCAGCATACCATTCAGTGGGATTAATTGCATTCACAGTGTTGCAGTTCCATCCCCACTATCCATTAGTAGAACTTTCCCTTGACCCCAGACAGAAGCCCTATACTCATTTTGCATTGTTTCCATTACCCTTGCCCCCCATCCCTACTCTACTTTCTGTCTCTACTGAGTTTGCATGTTCTCTGATACTTTCTTTGTGGTTACCAAGTGGCTTAAATTTAACATCCTCAATCTATAATAATATCATTTGTTTTGCTGCAAATTTAACTTCAATAGGTTATATAAATTATGTTCCTTTACCTCTTTGTTCCACTACCTTTATGTAGTTCTTGTCAGAAATTACATAGTTATACGTTATGAGTCCCAAACTACTGATTTATTGTTACATTTTATGCCTTTGCCTTTTAGATCCTGTAGGGAGTAAAAAAATGGTTAACAAATAATAAAATATAGTAGTACTGGTATTTATTTTTACCCTTGTAGTTATCTTTATTGGAGATCTTTATTTCTTCATGTGGCTTTAGTCAATTGTCTAGTGTCCTTTCCTTTCAACCTGTAGAACTCCTTTTAGCATGTCTTGTGGTACTGTGGTCTAGTGACGAAGTCCCTCAGCTTTTGTTTTTCTGGGAATGCCTTAATCCCTTATTTGTGAAAGACAGTTTTGTCAGACAAATTCTTAGTGGGCAATTTTTCCTTCCTACTGCTCTCTTGTCTCCATGGTTTCCAATGAGAAATCAGCAGTTAATATTATTGAGGCTCCCTTGTATGCAACATGTTGCTTCTCTCCTGTAACTTTCAGAATTCTCTCTTTATCTTTGGCATTCAGCAGTTTGATTATAATGTGCTGCGGTGTGGGTCTATTTGGGTTTATCCTGTTTGAAGTTCACTGAGTGTCTTGGATGTGTATATCCATGTATTTGATTAAATTTGGGAGTTTAGAGAATAGCTCCAGGCAAAAATGTAGAAGCCTCCCTGATGCTTTCTGTGCATGTGTCTTGTCTTGGGCATGTATATTTGGCTGTAGGAATTCCCCCATTTACACGGGTGTGAATGTCCCCTCTTCCCTTGGAAACCATTTCCTCAGGGTCCCAGGCACTGCAGTGTACGTCCTACAGCCAGCAATCCCTTGCCCCAGGCAGACACTTGACTGCTCTCCCTCAGTGTTCTAAAGGAGAGCTCTGTGAGCTACCTTCTCATACACACAGGACAAGTTCTGGGACAGTGCATCCCTTAGGCCACCACCAGACAGATTGGAGCAGACGTACTTGCTCCCACTAAGTGCAAGAGGGTCACTCTGCTCCCTCTGGAACCGGGACCAGGGATCTGCGCTGGGAGGGTGAACCAGCTCCATTCCAAGCCCATGAGGGTTCCAGGAGGGGTCAGCCATGGTGCCATGAGATCCTACCTTCTGTGGTGGGACAGAGCCCTGAAGCATCTCACTCTGCCATCTTGATTAGGGCAGGGTCTCCTAACTGTAGTTTTAAAACTTTTGGGCCCTAATCATTTGGGAAAGAGTAAGTAAAAATTCCATTCTCCAAGAGTGTCAGATGACCCACAGGAGCATATTTTAAAATCTTCCAGGGGAGAGGGTATAGCTCAGTGGTTGAGTGCCTGCTTCTCATGTACAAGGTCCTGGATTCAATACCCAGAACCTTCTAAAAAAATAAAAAATAAAATGTTCCAACATGATTTTAAAATGTCACACAGTCATGTTTTTGCCTTATTTCCAAGTTCTGGGTAATTTTCCCTAACATACCACCACCAAAAATGATCAAAGACTTTTATTTTAAAGCTGTTTAGAGCTGCCCCAATCCAAGAAGGCACCTTTCTGCTTAGACACAGACCCAGCCTCTTTGCTGAAGCTTCTGTGGGTAGCATCCATCAATGAAATATTTTTTAAAAATTTATTTTGTTTATTTATATCTCCCCACCCTGCTTGTTGTTTGCACTTGCTGTGTCTGTTTGTCTTCCTTATTTCTTTTTAGGAGGCACTGGGCGCTGAACCCCGGACCTCCGATGTGGGAGGGAGGTGCCTAATCGCTTGAGCCATCTCCACTTCCTGCTTTGTTGTGTCTCGTTGTTTTTCCTCCCCACATTTCTTTTTGTGTCATCTTGTGTCAGCTTGCTGTTCTGCCTGTCCCAAAGTGGGGAGGCACTGGGAATCTCTGCTCCCCACTTTGTTGTGTCTTTCATTATGGTCCTCTTCTTGTGTGTCTTGTTGTGTCAGCTTGCTACGCCTGCCCATCGTGCCAGCCTGATGTCTTCTTTAGGAGGCACCGGGATCCGAACCAGCAACCTCCCATGTGGTAGGTGGGAGCCCAGTCATCTGAGCCACATCTGCTTTCCCATCAATGAAATACTGAACTCTCTCCTACAGTCCTTTTCACTGGTCTGGGGTTTGGCCTTTGATAATTCTAGACCTGCTTCTCTTCTTTCCCCTGGTTGGGGAGGCTCTTTATCTGCTCCTGGTTGCCCTTAGGGCCATTTTGGATGCAGAGAGGTATATTGCTGTAGAGGTGACAGAGTTCCATTTGGAGGAAGGCTGTTTTGTGCGCCAGAGCCAGTTTTACTCATAGGAAAAGGAGGCAAGTGCTTTCCTTATGTGGTTTTTGCCTCTGTACACATTTTGCCTTTCTCCCCATCTCTCTATTCCCAGTGCTACCACCTGAAGCCAGATCTCAGTCATCTTTTACTGGAACTATTTTAGTTGTCAACTAAATTGTCAATAACTTCTTCTCTCCCTCCAAAGAGTGTAAAACAAAGATCTTATTCCTATCACTTCCCTGTTCATAAAACCTCCATAATAAATCAGATCTCCTTAGCTTGACATTTAAGGTTCTGCAAAGACTGGTTCTCCCCTTTCTTTCCAGCCTCTTTTCCAACCTACTCCTCCTTGTGCCACCTGTTTCACAGGGGTTCAGACTAATGGGTGGAAATATCGGGGAAACCAATTTTTGGACAGTATGAAGGAAGAATTTTCTGATCAATTATGCCAATGAAGGTTAGGAAGCTTGCTTAGTTGTAGGGCCACGTTGAGATCCAATTTGATAAACATTTGTGCCAATGTTTAACTTTAGGAGGTAAGGATTATATCCTTAGGGATAAGGAGAAAGCAAACACGTAGATAAAGCCTTCTGAGCCCATAGATCATCAAGGATGATAGGCAGGTAAAGAGTTAAGTAGTCCACCATGATGATCACTATAATGGAAGCATGTAGAGTGCTTTGGGAGCTTGGAGTTAGGGGGACACAAGCTGCCTGAAAGTTCAAGGAGGTCTTCACAAAAGAGACAGTATTTGAGTTGGACATCGAAATTGAGGTGTTTGGCAATTATGAAGGGGTGGCTAGCTTCCAAGCTGTGTGTTTCACAGAAAGGAAACAGAATTTCAGCAATAGTGTGGTTAGGGTTGAAGTTATCAAAGTAAGTAGTTGTGAAGGACCTAATATTCATGACTAAGGAAGTATTGTGTGTGTACCGTGTTTCACACATAGCATTCAATAAATGACTCTTGAATGAAGTGGTATGTATTTCTGTGTGTGCATTTGTAGCTGGATGTCAGAATCTGTGCATTGCATTTGGTGATGATTTTTGAAGAACCACTGAGGTATGAAGCAAATATAAAAAATTGGAGCCAAGAGGACAAGTTAGACCTGGACTCATCCAGACTTGGAACTTCTGAGATAGTCACCAGTTCTGCAAGCCCATGGGTTAATAAGTCATCACATGTCAGAATTGGAAGGTCCCTTAGATACCAGTAGTTCATAAATAACTAATTCATTTATCCATTCAGCAAATGCCTGGTACTACTTTTGGAGCTGGATATATAGTAGCAGACAAAACAGACTGTCTTCATGGAGCTTGTTTAGAGGGAAACAGAATGAGTAAACCAATAATTATTAATTTTTATATAATTATTATATAATTACCATGTGCTATGAAGAAAAATGAAGCAGAAATATAGGGTTAAAAAGTGGCCAGAGAAGGCCTCTCTGAAGAGAAAGACCATTCACAGCTAAGAGAAGAGCAGGTGGAAAGGCCCTGAGGGGAGAGCATGTTGGTAGAATAACTAGAAGTCAGGCAGTGTGGCTGGAGCAGCACCAGTGAGAGGGAAAGAGGCAGGTGATAACGTTGGAGAGGGAGCAGCTGAGGCCAGAACAGGCCCTGAGGTTATTAATGAGGCTGATAACTAACACACAGCAAGTTAGTAAGGCTAGGGTTGGAACTGTCCTGGTTCAGTCTGCCTTCTTTGTTCCCTATTGTCTTGTGGTTTTTACCCAAGATCAACTTGAATCCCATTTAATATCTTTATTTTCATCTCCCTGACTCAGCTTTCTTTACCTCACCTTTGTGCCCAAGCTCTTGTCACACCATTGTTCTGTTTCATTCCAGGCTGCCTTGCCTAATCACATCATTAGCATTTTCCAGACCCACATTTGGTCATATGCCCTGGTAGTAGAGGAGTTCCTGGAATGTCAAAGCTTGAGGTCCTTGGATATCTTTTAGTTCAACCTTCTGGTATTAGAAACCCAGGGAGGGCGAGTGGCTTGTCTATGGCCACTTATCTAGTTAGTGGTAGAACTTGATTTCCTTTCCCCAGCTCTCTTGCCTTCCAGGCTCTAGCCCTTTATTTTCTACTTGCTGCTTCCCTTTCTTTAGTCTCCAGCAAGAGGGAGTCAAGGGCAACTGGCATTTAAGGACCATCTGCTATTTAGTCTTTTTCATGTGAATTTATTGTTTCTGTCAGGCCATTGTCTGTGTATTACCATCCTCAGCGAAAATAGCATATTGCTGATTACACATCCTTGTTCATGCTACCCCACACCTGAACCGGCTACCTACTCTTGACCACCAGTTTATATCCAGGCTTGTCTTTGGAGACCAGGCCCAGGCTTACCTCATTTTGTATATATTTGTGGTTTTATGTTTGTTTGTTTGTTTTTGAGGTGTCCGGGACTGAACCTGGGACCTTGTATGTGGGAAGCTGGCGCTCAACTGCTTGAGCCATATCCATTCCCCTATATGTGTTACTTCTGTTGAATGTAGAAAGAGGCCAACCTAGGAGTCATTGTATACCTATTTTCCAGTTGTTGCTTTGTCACCTTCTATCTGTGTAAACTTGGACAGTCCTCTCGACCTCATTCTTGTGAGTTTCTCCCACTAGAGCCCTATAATTCAATACCATAACCATTTGGAAACCTGACCTGCTTATTTTCTCACCTTGGAAAATGTGTCTTTCTGTTGATGACAGAGCAAGTAGCAAATGGGCTGACTTTGCATGACCTGGAGAGAGCAGGATGGAGGCAGAGGACTGGGTGCCTGGGAGTCGTTAGATCAAGGATTAGCAACACTTCATAAATCAAATAAATCAGACGATTTTGGAGGGTAGGAGTTGGGGGTTGTGTTGATGGTGTTTCTACTTATTAGCTTCTGGGGATGGGGGGATTGCCAATTAAGTTGAGTGGAAGGACCGGAGATGCATAGCTGTTCTTGTTTGTGCGTGGTCAGAAGACAGTGTGTTGGTGGCAAGTGATCAGCATGACTTTGGCTGCTTGCAGGCCATCTCTGCCATTCAGGGCATCAGTTGCTGGCCCTGTGTCATAACTTGTTAGCTATGGTTTCATAGAAAGAGCCTAGCTCTAGAATTACACAGACCTGAGTTCAAATCCCTGCCTGTCAGTTACTAAATGTGCTCTTAGGCTAATTCTTAACTTTGTTTTTCAGAGCCTCCGTTTTCCCATCTCTAAAATAATATTGTTGATACCTACTTCTGGGGATGTTGTGAAGATTCAAAATTGGTAAATAGTTGTCACAATTAATACCTGATACTTGGTTGGGTGAATAGCAAGTCTCTTTGTTGCCTTTACCTATTTGAAGACCACTATCCCTAGGAGATGGCTGTAAACTCAGGGCTTCTCTGATTCTCTGACCAACACCCTCTGACCTGAAATGCCCTGGATCCCTTCTTTCCTTCCTGAAGTTCAAGTTCAGGCCCCAGAAATGATCAGCAAGAAGGATCCTTGCAGGCCAGACTTTGTCCTGCCAGCTGTCCTATCTGAGTAAGAAAGATTGCTACATAGCAGACATACAGAGGCAGGGCAGGTAGCTCAGGCAGCAGCTGATGAACATAAAGCTTCTCTCTGTTCCCAATAAATTAGTCCTTGGGGATTCTAGCTTTGAAATTCTAATTGACACAGGAATGAAAAGATTCATTAGGCTCTGGACTCATTAAAATGCTCTGCTGCTCACCTACGATATATTCTTGGCACTTCATCAGGAGAAATTAAGTAAACCAACGGGCTGGGAGGCTGCTGACAAGAGAATCCAATATATCTGGTGCTGTTAGGGTTTGTTGGGCCTTCTATACCATGGAGTACGCAAGTGGCTTCCAAAGTAGCTTACCTGCAGGACTTAGCATGTGTCCAAGTGCACATATTGTCAGTTCTAGGACTTCTTGAGATCATTTATAGGTCATAACTAATTTATGGATGGTCCAAAGAAGGACTTGGAATTTGCACACATAACCTAGCATATTAGTGGGAGAGATAGAATTAGAATTAGTTCGGTTTTCTGACTTCCAGGTCAAGAATCTTTCGTCTGCATCACTTTTGGATTTCTAGGTCTCTGGTATTTAATTATTCAAGCTTCAACAGAACACCTGACCCAGTTTTAGGATTAGATAGGTCTGCAGGAAGTCTGAGGGTTGAATGTAAGTTATCTCAGCAAAGAAGCAGATGAACAGTGTTCAAAGGCTGAGGGACCTGCATGTACAAAGGCCCAGAAGCTTTTTCCAGGAACGGAAAGTTGAGTCTAGCTAGAGTGGAAGAATTGAGGGAGAGATGAAAAGTGCAGATGGGCCAGATCCATGAAGTTTGACCTGGGAATTGGAGTCCTGGGTTCTAGATAATTTTTGGTACCAATATGTTAGTCATTCATTATTCAGCTAACATTTATTTAACATCTTTTAGGTAGGTGCACATGCTGGGAATTGGGGTACAAAAATCCATACTCAGATCTGTCAGTTTAATAAGGCAAAAACAAAACAAAACAAAACACCTAATAATCCCTGTAACAGATGAAAGGAACAGTTGCCTCTGCTAGAAGTAGTCAATATTGAGTTGTGTGTTACTTTCAACATTTTGTAGGGGTTTAACTATCTCACCTGTGAAATGGTAATAACTGCTGTCCTATGCTGCTCTTGAGCTGATGTGAAGATAGCTTTTGGTTGGCATGTAATGGGTTACCAGACACTTTTCACATCATTAATTGATTGAATCTCAACTACAATCTCATGACTTAGGAAATTACAAGTCAGGAAACTAAGACTCAGAGAGGTTGAGGCTTGGTTAACGTTTTACAGCTTTTGATTAACAAAGCTAGGGTTATAAATCCAAATCCTGTGCTCTATTTTGCACTACAGTGGACCCAAACAAACTTTGAAAAATAGAAAGATGGCAAACTTTCTTCTACTGGAGTGGCAAATTCCCCTACCTCTTCCTTTCATAGTTCCTAGAAATGTAAAAAATGTCTCAGATGTGTGAAAAGCAGTTTTACACTGGCTCGGGAGAAAGGAAGGGAATTATTTCAAGCCTTCCTTAGGCTGGACTCTCAATTTTAAGACCATGTGCCCCAGTGCTCCATCAACCCTGCTCTTATATTTTTTGCTATTTATAGAGTGCTGTCTCAAGCACTGTCTCATTGGCTACTCACAGTAACCTGTGTAGTAGACAGAGCCTGTTTTATAGGTGAGTTCATAGAAGTTAAGTCATTTACCCAGTCACTTAATCAATCATGCCAGAACCAGGACTGGAATCCAGGGCTCCTGATACCAAGCAGGTACTCTTAAATCGTAGAATGTGTGGGTTCCTTTGATTCAATTCATTTCAAACAATTCTTGAAAATACCCCATGTGCCAGAGACTTTACTATATAAGAGAGCTGCTAATTAGGGGACAGGCATGCCAACAAATCATCTTGGTATAGTGCATTCCTTAAGAGCGTGAACTTTTTGTTATTTACTTTTCTGTTCCCAGCCCAGACCCTAGCTCCAAGACGGCCTTGCTGTTGTTTTTGGCCTTAGACTGCCAGAAGCTGGAGGGAACAGATGACCATAGCAATGTGGATCATGAGGGTGTGGTCCCAGGCAGGGCTGGAGGATGAATTGAAAGTCCTGTCCCCATCCATTCCTGTTCTGTGCCTAGACCCCTGTGAAGGTATTCTCCATCCCAGAGCAAAGTGCAGCTGGCCAACTGTGGACCCACTTCCCCATCTTCTGTCACCTCTTCTGCCTGCCCCCACAACTTGTTGGTCTCCTGGCATACAAAGGCTGCTGGGATCTGCTGTCCCAAATGAGACCCTTTGGACCCATTTTGCTAGCATGTTCCAAGATGAGGTTAAGGAATCTAGCTCCACAGCCAATCTGACATCTTTTCTACCTAGATAATTCCTGGACGCAGACCTGTTACCACTCTACTGTTTTTATTCCTGATTCCTTAAGAAGCACACGGGCTGCTTAGTGTGATTCTACCAAACAGCCTAAAGCATAATACTGAGAGAAATGGACATGTTTCCTGTTTATCCAAAATCCTAACTGGAAAATTTTAAGGAATACTATTGGTGGGAGGTGACTGGAATAAGGACAATTGACTTTCAAGATGGAAACTCCTCAAGAACCTTAAGTACCTTATAAATAATAAAAGGAAATACTAGCTTCTATTCCTGATGTTTCACATATCCCTCATATTCATGTCTCTATACATTATAGAACCCTTTCATACTTGTTACTGCCTTTGAGTCTTAGAGCAACAGTTGAGGAGACAAAGTCCAAAGGAGGATTAGGGAGGAGTAGTGACCATCTGATAACCAGGGTGGCAGAGCCCAAAATAGAAGCAAAATTTGGGAGACAAGTAGTCATAGGTTTGAAATCTGGTATTTACCACTTTCTTTCTAGCTGTGTGACCTTGGGCAAGTTAGCCTCAGTTTCTTTCTCTGTAATATGAGGATGGTAATACCTACCTCATATTGTTGTCTAAAGATTAAATGATAAAAATGCTGGCACAGTACAGAACTTATAATAGTTGCCAATAACTGCATGTTTCCCATTTTAGTGTTCTGTAAGTATACTGTATTCTAAATCTTTGAAAATTGCTATTCTCACTACAGTAAAATGAACATATATAATAAATTCCTGTTAACCAGAATATCATTTAATTTAAGAACTTCACTGGATTAAGAAAACTGAATTAGTGGGAAGCAGGGGTGGTTTAGACCCGGACTGGCTAAGTATTTCTGAGACAAATCACAATAGGTCAGAATTGATAGGGACTCTGGAAATCTGTTCCAGTGTCTCCCAAACTGTGTCTTCCTCAGAAGAGATGTTAATAATTTGGGAACAGTTAGACCAAGTACTGCTGAAAATATTTCGTTACTGTTGACTTCTTAGAACCTTTATGCTTAAGAGTGCAGTTACTCTTGGGAAGAGGGGAGGAGTAAAGTATGCCAAGTTTCTCATGCTTATTTGACCTTGGAGTCTCTTAACTGAGGAACTCATTAACATCTTGAGGAACACAGGTCTTCCATGAAAAAGTTCATGCAACGCTGATATGGTCCAGTTCCCCTATTTTCTAGATAAGGCAACTAAGGTCTGTAATCAAGGTTACAGCACCAAAACATGCAGAACCAAGGCTAAAGCTCAGGGTTCCTAACTCCCTCTTGGTCAAAGCACTCTTTGCTCACTACCATTATAATTCTTATTCTAGCTAGGAAAGCCTAAAGTTACAGGAGATTCTATAAAACAATAATCGAAGAGCAAATTTTTTGTTTTGATGTGTTTATCCCAGATCCAGAAAAATGAAGAAAAACAGGCTTAATGGCCATCAAATGTTTCCAAACAGTTCACAGTTCAAGGATTGGTAATTAGTCCAGTTTCTGGGAAGGTGTCTCTAACTCACAATGTTTAGCTCTGTTCTTGTTATAAGAAGTGTGAGTTGCATCCAGAGGATTTAACCCAGGAGGCCCACAGTGCAGTTCCCAAAAAATGTGCATTCTGACACCAGTAACCACAGGAAAGATTCTGGTAATGGTTTGAAAAGAATGTGTCAGATTTTTGCTCCTCATTACCGTCTCTACCATGGAATTCAGTGGGTAGGAATGTACTATTGGATTTTTAACCAGACCCTGGCAGAGGGAGTTATCCTTGGCGTTTGGTTTCAGAACAGAAAGTTCAGGTCCAGGAAAGATAGAACTTTAGTATTTGCAAAGTTGAACAGCAGACTTTTCAAAGTACCTGTGGTACTTAAAACAGTCCTGTGACATGGAGATTCTCTTCTACATATCATGTGAGGACACTAAGGCTTGGAGTACTCATTTATCTAAGGTCTGATAGCAAGTTAGTAATATGTCCATTGTTGTCTCATAGGTGCCTATTGTCTGTGATATAGTAGATGCTCAAGAAATATTTAATTAAAAAATTAACACATTCTCAGGAATGGGTTTCAGTTCTCCTAGCTCTTTGTCCAGTATTCTTTACATTAAACCAGCACAGTAGGGCCCAGTGGCTGGACTCATCACAAGTCCCCAGATAAACTACAGAGAGGGAGGGTTGGGTTTCCATTGTTGTGTTGATTGGAAATCACCAACGGTGGTGACTTCTGGCCTTTGCTGCTCCCTGCTTGTCGGACCTCATATAGTTTCCCTACTATTGAAAACCCGGATTCAGCAGTCTCTGGGCTACAAACTCAAACTCTGTTTTGAGCCTCTGCTTCCTCTAGCACTTTGTAGAACTCTGAGCAAAGACACTGATGGCTCCCAGCTTCTCAGTCTGTTCCTTCGTTTTCTCTCTCATCACTGGTCTTGCCTTGTCTTCTACCCTACTGATGCGTGAGGGGCTTGGTCTCATCTTGTGGACACCAACTATACAATTCACGTTTAAGGAGTAGCCATGTCAGGAACTCTGGGAAACCCAGTTACTGAAACGGCACCTATCTGTAGGATTCTTTCACCTATAAGTTAGCAGAAATTTACTGAGCATTTCTGGTTGCCAGGGTGAGCTAGAGGCTGGGATTACAAAGATTAATAAAAGAGTGTCTGCCCTCTAGGAATTCAGGATCTAATGGACGCAGATGTGTGAATACAAAAGTACAGCAAGTGTTGCTGGGACAGAGATCTGTAGAGGAGGAAATAGGGGTCCAGAGGAGAGTGGCTGGATCTGCCTGGGGATGGGAAACAAAGGCTGTTCTCAATGTTTTTCTTTCTTTTTAACTAACATTTTATATAAATGGAATCATACTATATGTATGAATGGTTTTCATCAGAGGCATCACATAAACAAATTTGCACTCAGAAAGCTTTTCTGGCCCCAGCCTCTGTCATCAAATTAGAAATTTGGTCCTGCTTTAAATTGATGAAGCCACTATCTCTCTTAACCTTAGTCAATGTTAAGAATGTGGTATTTGGAGTCATGTATTAAATGGGGCCAGTAGTAGTAATACTAATGATAATTTTCATTTAGAAAATTCCTGAATACTTAACTTGCTGGTACGTTATCTCATTGAATTATTTCAACAACTTTAGGTAGAGGATACTGTAATATTGTTCCCATTTTACAAATGAGGAAGCTAAGGCACAGAGAGATTAAATAATTTACCCAGGATCATATAGCTGATACGTGGTAGAGGTTGGATTTGAACTCAGGCAGTCCTGACTCCAGAGCCATTTTTCTAAAAGGATCTCAAAAAGGACACTATGACTTTGATGTAATTCTTACCTCAAAGAATTGTTGTAAGAATGAGACATAAAGTATGTAGCAGTGCATCTAGCACAAAATAAGCAATCAGTAAATTATAATAATCACTTATTATATTACAAAACAGCCTTTCTCAAAGCTGGGATGGATTGGGCCCCTGCAAAGATGCTTCCTTTCTGCTTCTCCCCAGCATCTTCTGGCCTTAGCATCTGCGTACCCTGCTTCTTTGTTTCTTAAAAAGGGTAACTGGAGAAAGGAGTGAGGGTGGTAGTACATATTTCAGCAGAGTTCAGTTCAACAGATACTCCCTGAGCATCTATCCTGGGCCAGGGCCTATCCTGAATGGCAGTGGGGATGTTCAGATGATTTAGATCAGGGGTTCTTAACCAGGGGTCCATGAGCTTGAATTGAAATTCAGAAAAAACATTCTTTTGGGGATGTATTGGTGCAGGTGTGATATATTTATTAAATAATACACAGTATAGTGTGGACTTAGTAAGGGGTCCGTGGTTTTCACCTGACTGGCAAAGGGGTCCATGGAACAAAAGAGGCTAAAAACCCTTGATTTAGATTGTAGTCTCTTCCATCTAGGGATTCATAGTCAGTCTAGGAGGAGAGACTAACACTGAAACAAATCTTTTTTTTTTTTTTTTTTTTTTTT
>JAQZBX010068587.1:0-15727 GCA_029593785.1 Cabassous unicinctus | reverse complement strand
TTTTTTTTTTTTTTTTAAGATTTATTTATTTACTTCCCCCCCCCTCGTTGTTTTGTGCTCACTGTCTGTTCATCTTCTTTTTAGGAGGCACCAGGAACCAAACCCTGGGTCTCCCATGTGGAAGGGAGACATTGATTGTGCCACCTCTGCTCCCTGTTTGTTGTGTATCTCATTGTGTTTCCTTGCTGTGTGTCTCGGTTGCATCATCTCACTGCGTCATCTTGTTGCATCAGCTTGCAGTGCCACCCTGTCGAGTCAGCTTGCTGTCTTGCTCTTCTTTAGGAGGCACCGGGGACTGAACCCAGGACCTCATATGTGATAGGCAGATACCCAACTGCTTGAGCCATATCCGCTTCCCACCCCTGTCTTTTTTTGTTATTCTTTTCAGTTGCGCCTCTGGTTCAGCCAACTCAGGTCTTCTTTCTTCCTCTGACCCATGGCTTGTTATTGCTGAATCTGTGCTGTCACTTGTGCTTTTTAAAACAGAAGTGCCCTCCCACTCCTTTTCCTCCCTATTAGTCCCCTGGCTCCTAGCCCTGTCTAGCTGGGCATTTTCCAGAAGCTTTTCCTGACTAATCCAATTCCTATGAATCTGTGTCTTCCCAGCAATCATATGCTCACTCTGCTTTGATTATCTTGTCTTTACAGATAGTGATGAAACTGTGATTTTTAAAATTCTGGTTTCTTTTCTCTCTGTTTTTGGACACAAAGCTTGTGCAGAGGGCGTAAGTGCTGCTCTGACTTTAGAGTGGTTGTGTTAAAGGCATTAGCATTGATAAGGTCTGGAATCTAGGGAGGCATCCCAAAGATCCAGTCCTGTCCCTGCCCATAATTCCCTGGGTAATCTCATCTTCTCCCTTTGCCTCAGTTCCTAAGACATTTTGATTCCTTCCTAGTATATACATTCAGACTGTTTCTCTTCCCTGAGAGCTTCATACCAGTGTATTCCAGGTTGACCCTAGGACCCTTCCACAGGTAACTTAATGTAGTTCTTTTTCAATCTGAAATTGTTTCTTCTTCCCCTACCCCACTATCCCCAAACTATCTCCTGTGCATTCCTCATTTTGGTTAATGGGTATCTTCCAAATTAGAAATCTTGATGTCTCCCTTTACTCCTTTGTCATTCCCTAGATCAGTCAGTAATTAAGTATCTTTCTAGTTTCTCCCGACTCTTCCTCTCCATCCCTTTTGCTTCTGCCCTTTTTTCTTGTAGTGTCTTAATCTGGCTTTGGTATTAGGGTGATGTTGGTTTCATAAAATGTGTTGGGTAATTTTCCCTCCTCTTCAATTTTTTGGAAGAGTTTAAACAGGATTGGTGTTAATTCTTTTAGAAATGCTTGGTAGAATTCACCTGTGAAGCCATCTGGTCCTTGACTTTTTTTTGCTGGGAGATTTTTGATGACAAATTCAATCTCCTTAAATGTGATTGGTTTGTTAAGTTCTTGTATTTCTTGTAGCGTTAGTGTAGGTTGTGCTTTTCTAGGAATTTGTCCATTTCATCTAGGTTGTCTAGTTTTTTGGCATACAGATTCTCATAATATCCTCTTATGATCCTTTTTATTTCTGTGGGTTCAGTCGTAATTTCCTCCATTTCATTTCTGATTGTATTTATTTGGATCTTCTCTCTTTTTTTCTTTGTTAGTCTGGCTAGGGGCTTGTCAATTTTATTGATCTTCTCAAAGAACCAGATTTTGGTTTTGTTGATTTTCACTATTTTTTTTTTTTGTTCTCAATTTCATTTATTACTGCTGTTATCTTTATTATTTCTTTCCTTCTGCTTGCTTTGGGAGTGGTTTGCTGTTCTTTTTCTAGTTTCTCCAGTTGTTTAGTTAAATCTTTGAGTTTAGCTGTTCTTTTTTAATATAGGCATTTAGAGCTATAAATTTCTCTCTGCTGTATCCCTTAAGTTTTGATAAGTTGTGTTCTCATTTTCATTTGTCTCAATATATTTACTGATTTCATTTGCAATTTCTTTGACCCACTGATTATTTAGGAGTGTGTTTAGCCTCCTCACATTTCCGAATTTACCTCTTTCCTGTCTATTATTAGTTTCTAGTTTCATTCTATTATTTATTTATTTTTTTATTTTTTAAAAAAAGATTTATTTATTTATTTATTTATCCCCCCCTTGCTGCTTGTGTTTGCTGTGTCCATTCGCTGTGTGTTTCTTCTGTGTCTGCTTATCTCCCCCTTGCTGTGAGGTCCTGCTGCATCAGCCCACTGCGCCTTGCGGGGCGGCTTGCCCTCACAAGGATGCCCTGGGACCTCCCATATGGTAAACGGGAGCTCTATTGATTGAGCCACGCCCGCTTCCTAGTTTCATTCTGTTATGATCTGAGTAGGTGCTTTGTATAATTTCAATCTTTTTATATTTATTGAGAGCTGCATTGTGCCCTAACATGTGGTCTATCCTGGAGAAAGATCCATGGGCACTTGAGTAGAATGTATAACCCACTGTGTTTAAGTGTAATGTTCTGTATATGTCTGTTTGGTCTAACTCATTTATCATATTGTTCAAGTTCTCTGTTTCCTTGTTGATCTTTAGTCTAGTTGTTCTAATGATGTGAGTGGTGTGTTGAAGTCTCCAATGATTATTGTAAAGATATCTATTTCTCCCTTCAGTTTTGCCAGAGTTTGTCTCATGTATTTTGGGACACCCTGGTTAGGTGCATAGATACTTATGACTGTTATGTCTTCCTGGTGGATTGTCCTTTATATTAATGTATAATGGCCTTCTATATCTCTTATAACTTTTTTGCATTCAAAGTCTGTTTTGTCCAATATTAGTATAAATACCCCTGCTCTTTTTTGGTTACTAACTGTGTGGAGTATCTTTTTCCAACCTTTCACTTTCAGTCCTGGTTTGTATTCCTGGGTCTAAGGTGAGTCTCTTGTAATCAGCATATGGATGGTTGATGTTTTTTTTATCCATTCTGTCAGTCTATATCTTTTGATTGGGGAGCTTAATCCATTCACATTAATGATATTACTGTAAATGCATTATTTCCTTCACCATTTTATTCTTTGGTTTTCATAAGTCATATCATATTTTCATGTGTCTTTTTACTCTTTTGGCTAACCTTTCTGGTCTTCTCTCTTCTATACTCACCTCCAAGCCTCTCTCTCCTGTCTTTTTCTTTCAGGCCCTAAGACTTCCTTTAATATTTCCTGCAAAGGTGGATTCTTTTTTACAAACTCTCTTAGTTTCTGTTGTTTGTGAATGTTTTAAACTCACCTTCATATTTGAAGGACAGTTTTGCTGTATAAAGAATTCTTGGCTGACAGTTTTTCTCTTTTCAGTATCCTAATTTTATCATACCACTGTCTTTTGCCTGTATGGTTTCTGAAGAGAAATCCATCCTAAGTCTTACTGGGCGTCCCTTGTATGTGCTGGTTTGCTTCTCCCTTACTGCTCTTAGACTTTTTTCTTTATCTTTGACATTTGATGTTATGAGCAGTTTGTGTCTTGGAGTAGGTCTATTTGGATTTATTCTGATTGGGGTATGCTGCGCTTCTTGAACATGTAAGTTCATTTCTTTCTTGAGAGTTGGGAAATTTTCAGCTATTATTTCCTCAAATACTTTTTCTGTCCCTTTTTCCTTCTCTTCTCCTTCTGGAACTCCCATGACACATATGCTGTTGCGTTTCATGTTGTCATTCAACTCCCTGAGCCCCTGCTTTTCCATTCTTTTCTCACTTCAATTTCAGCTGTTCTGTCTTCTATATCACTTATTCTTTCTTCTATTATTTTGAGTTGGCTGTTGTATGCCTCTAATGTGTTTTTTTTTTAAAGATTTATTTTTTAAATTTATTTTTCCCCACTCTCTCGTTGTTTGCACTTTCTCTGTCTGTCTTCCTTGTTCCTTTAGGAGGCACTGGGAACTGAACCTAGGACCTCCGATGTGGGAGGGAGGCGCCTAATTGCTTGAGCCACCTCCATTCCCTACTTTTTTGTGTTTCTTTTGTTTTTTTCTTCTTGTGTCTCTTGTTGCATCATCTTGTTATGTCAGCTTGCTGCGCCTGCCTGTCGTGTCAGCTCGCTGTCTTGCTCGTCTTCTTTAGGAGGCATTGGGAACCTCTGCTCCCTGCTTTGTTTTGTCTCTCATTATGTGTTTTCTTCTAGTGTCTCTTGTTGCGTCAGCTTGCAGCGCCTGCCCATCACGCCAGCTCACTGTCTTCTTTAGGAAGTATTGGGAACTGAACCATGGACCTCCCATGTGGTAGGTGGGAGCTCAATCGCTTGAGCCACATCTGCTTCCCTCTAATGTGTTTTTTTTTAAGGTTTATTTATTTATTCCCCTCCCCCCATCCCCCATCTGCTCTCTGTGTCCATTTGCTCTGTGTTCTTCTGTGTCTGCTTGTCTTCTCTTTAGGCGACACCGGGAATTGATCCTGGGACCTTCCAGGATGGGAGAGAGGCACACAATCTCTTGTGCCACCTCAGCTCCAGTCTCTTCTCTTTGTCTTTTCTTGTTGCGTCATCTTGCTGCGCCAGCTCTCCCATGCAGGTCAGCACTCATGCGTGGGCCAGCACTCATGCGCGGGCCAGCACTCCTGCATGGGCCAGCACTCCGTGCGGGCCAGCTTGCCTTCACCAGGAGGCCCCAGAAATCGAACTCTGGACCTCCTATATGGTAGACAGGAGCCCAATCGCTTGAGCCACATCTGCTTCCCTGATGTGTTTTTCATCTCACCTATTGTGTCTTTCATTCCCATGAGCTCTGTCACTTTTCTATTCAGGATTTCAGATTTTTCTTTGTGCTCGCTCAATGTCCTCTTGATGTCATTTATCTCTTTAGCTGTATTGTGTTTCAACTTATTAATTTGATTTTGGAAATTTGTGTGCATCCTATTGATTTGTTGTCTCAAATCCTGTGTCTCTTCTGGGGCTTTGATAATTCCTTTGCTTGGGCTATGTCTTCCATTTTCTTAGTATGGCTTCTAATTTTTTGCTGATGTCTAGTCATCCAATTAAGATGGTAGTTTACTCAGGTACTCAATTTCTCTCTCTTTCATAGGCATTTAGTGGTGGGAGGTTGTGTGTTATTGCTGTTCTTTGATTTGGTTCAACCTGGGTCTTTAGGCTTGTCCCTGTTAATTGCTCAAAACTGGGTTCTGGACCCAGTAATGGGTTGCAGACCCGCTTCCTGGGGCCTTGAAGAAGGATGCTCTAAAGGCTGGAAAAAGCCTGTCTTAGTTAACTTTTAATTTTCTCACATGCACTTTCTTGGTCTCTTTGACAGCCCTCTCATTTCAGTGCTGGTCGGAGTGTGTTTGCTGCAACACAGACCAGATCAATGTGATAGAGGTTCCTGCCTGGAGTCTAGGAGCCTTGTAATTCAAACTTTCTCAGACAGTTCTCCAGCTTTTGCTGGCAGCCCCCTCCCTTTTGCCTGGTAGGAAATAATTCCACTCCCCTCTGCATTCTCAACAATCAGCCCTGGTTAGTAGAAAGAGAGATCAAAAGGGTCCCAAATCCCTCCTTTAAGCTAAACTCACAGTTAACAGCTACCAAAATGGTATTTACACATTAATACTAGCTGAAGCTCAAGTGGCTGGGGGGCGTTTCATACCACTTTCCCAAACACAGGACACAGGCAGAGCGCTGGCGTCCTGTCCCTCCGCTTTGGGCGGAAACTCGCAGCTCTTGATTTGCTGCATGACTTGCCATGTGGGCCCTGACATCACATAGTAGATGGTTGGCCTCTGGAATCCATTGAAAGTGGAAGCAGCAGCAACAGTGTAAGCACCCATATTCTCAAACAGCATCCGATCGCCCACATGCATTTCTGGCAGGCCACAGCGCTCAACGATCCGATCAAGGCCATCGCACGTGGGTCCCCATATGCTAGATGAATAATGCTTCTCATCTGGTTTGGATCTCTTCTGCAGAAGGGGCTTTACATGCACATGATCATAAAGGATGCAATTAAATGATCCATATACTCCATCATTCATTTATAGGTTTGTTCACTCAATTCATTTTCATCATCAGAGCATGTCTGTTTCTTAAATACAGTTTTTTTGGCAATGATATTCCCTGCAAGTGTGAAAGCTGATGCAACATAATATCGGCCTGGCTCAGCTATGATTTTCACTCGAGTCTGGAGGAAAATACTTCACTAATGCTGGATTGATGATGCTGGATATCTCTTCAAATTTAAGCTTCACTTCATTAGATTCAGGAAAGCCACACCAATATCAAGCAGATATATGCTGAAATCAGCCTTAGCTCCCATGTCAAAGACACAGCAGTCATCAGAGATGGCCTGCATGAAAGTTTCAGGGTCAGTACAGCCACTTTCCACATGGAAGCTGACACCAATGACATCCTTAGCCCATTCCAAAAGAAGCCTGCTGGTTTTGAGTGTGGCTCCAAATTTAATAATGAGGCGACAGACTACTTTGGAGTCATCAGTGGCAATCCGCAAAACTAACTTTGCCTTTGGGTGTGCCCTGGCTACTTTAATCAACTCGACCTCACTGTCAAAAGTCATCATCTCAACTCCATTATTGGTGGCATACTTAATTTGAGACACTTGTTTACAAGGGTTTGCATAGATTATCCTCTCTGGCAGCACCCTGAGACTCTGCACCAACTGGATTTCAGTCTTGCTAGCACAATCAAATCCTGTCCCTGTGGCAGCCAGGGTCTTCACTATGGCTTTACTGTCATTACATTTGACTGCACAGAAGACACAAGGAAAAATTTTTAGCCATCTCAGATGTTTCTTTAGAATGGGTCCAAGGTCTGCAACATAGAAGTCATCTTTATCATCATCAGAAGAAACTTCATTAATTTTTTGGTCCAGAATGTCCTTGGCAATAAAATCTTCATCAAGGAAATGGCAGTCAAAGTCCTCATTACTGAAGTTGTTCATGGTTTCTTGATGTTCCTATGGAAAGCCAAGGAAGATGGAATTTAAAGAGATTTCTTTCAGCTTTTCACGAAGGCAGTTCTCCAGGAATTCCAAATCTCGCCAAATAATACTTGTGCCCTTGATGCAGCAACGGAAACGTTCTCCTAGCACTTGGGCACCGCGGCCGGCTCTGATGAGGTCCTGCAGCTGGTGTTGCTGCCACCGCCACTGCCCACCACACTCCCTCCCACCGGAGGACCGCAGGCCCGAGGCGGAGCCGGAGCTGCTGGCAGAGGGCAGTCAGGGGCGGGGCTGCAGGGGCCTGACCCCGTCTCTCTTCTAGGTGGTGTCCAGCTCTCGCCTGGTGTCCTAAACCCTAGAAGATTTTTTTCCAAGCCATTTTAGTCTGTCCTCTAGCTATTTTTTTGGAAGAGAAGAGAGTCCCATGTCTTTCTTAGTCAGCCATCTTCCCAGAAGTCCCTCTACCTTTTATAAAGCCTCATTTCTCTCTTGAATTTTTCTCCTTTCTCTTCTGCTGGTATCCTACATGGCCATAAAGGTTGATTTTTCCAACAAATCACACTTAGTCTTGCTATTTCTCTGTTTTCATAACTCTCTTGTTACAGCATCAGGTCTGAGCTTCTCAGACCTGAGAAGGTGAGTAGATGAGATCTCATCTACATGGTAGATGAGATCTTCCACAAGCTGATTTCTTGCTTCTGCAAGTCTGTCTCCTATCCCTCTCCTCTGACCCCTGTATCTTTGGGATGCCTTCTTAGATTCCAGACCTTATCAATGCTTAAGCCTCTAACACAACCTGTCTGGAAAATGTAGCCTACAATCATAGCAGCACTTATGCTTTCTGCAAAAGCTTCATGTCCATAAGCAATTGTGCCACAGCTTCTTTGTGCTTGTGCTGCTCCACATGCAAATGTTAGCACCTCCACTATTGGTGTGTAGGTTGTGCAGGTGTGCACAAATGCTCCACATTCACAATTAAGAAATTGTAGATTTGCATAGTTATTATGACAGTCTTCAGGCAGATGGCAGTAAAATATTCATTAGTATATTATGACATGTAAGGAAAGGAAACCTTTTTCTAATGCACAGGAGGCCTTATGGGCTAAGAACATCCTCCATTCTTGTGCCCTTCTTTCTCTGGCACACAGTCTTCCTCTCATCCATAAAAACCCAGCTTAAACATCTCTTCCTCATGAAGCCTTTTTTTTTTTTTTTTTAAATGTATTTTTAATTTTTTCTTAAAGATACTTAGATTACATAAAATGTTACATAAAAAATATAAGGGATTCCCATATGCCCCACTCCCCACACTTCCCACTTTCCCCCACATTAACAACTTCTTTCATTAGTGTGGTACATTCATTGCAATTGATGAACACGTTTTGGACCATTGCCACTAAGGATGGATTACAGTCTACACTGTAGTCCATACTCTCTCCCACTCAATTCCGTAGATTATGGCAGAATATACAATGGCCTGTATCTGTCATTGCAATGTCATTCAGGACAACTCTTAAGTCCTGAAAGTGTCCTCATATTACACCTCTTTTTCCCTTTCCCTGCCCTCTGCACCTCCAGTGGCCACTGCCTCCACATCAATGATATAATTTCTTCCATTTCTAGAATCACAATAAGTCTGTAGTAGAATACCAGTAAGTCCACTCTAACCCATATTTCATTCCCCAGTCCTGAGGATTCTGAGTTGGTGATGCCCACTCCACCTCTAATTGAGAAGGGGCTTCAATTCCTTATGGCTGATGGGTGGGACTCCCTTGCTTGCAGTTGTAGACTTGGTTCCTTGGTATGGTGGTTGTCCATCCTCACCTCCTTTTAGTTGTCCTGGGTGAGTCCAATGAACTGGAGAGTAGGTATTGCAACTCTGCTGAGGCTCAGCGCCCAGCTGGCATATGGGTAGCGTATACCTACCAACTCCAGCACCAACTATAGGATCAAATAGAAGGGACAGAAGAAGCATGTGTAGAGAAGTCACAACTGAGTCCAACTCTGTCACACTCGGGAGCACAAACTCCAAAGTAGGGCCCACTGGCAAGGCACCAAACTCTGGAGATATCTGCCATGACTGTAGGCCCTGGGTGTCTCCTGAGCCCTCAGGAGCCCCAGTATTTGGGGTAGTATCTACTTTGGCAGTCTATGCGATCCTGCTGAGACGTGCATAAGCATTACCTCTGGGATGACCTCCTGACTCACTTTGAAGTCTCTTAGCCATATGAACTCATTTGTCTTTACCCTTTCCCCCTTTTATTCAAGGTCTTTTTCCAGTTGTATTGCTAGTTGGTGCTTGGTAGTAATCCCTTGGTGCCAGGGAGGCTCATCACTGAGAGTCATGTCCCATGCTGGGGGGAAGGTAATGCATTTATATGCTGAGTTTGGTCATGAAGCCTTATTTGATGCTCCCCACAAGAGTCAGTCAGTCTTTTCACTGGGCTAATGCAGAATTGATGGTATGTGATTATCACATTGTAAAGTAATGAGGCTCTCTGCTCCACTGCATGCTGAGCCCTTCAAGGACAGGGATAATGTTTTATGATCCTCAGCACACAGCCCAATATCCAGCACATAGAGTATATGAATAAATGTAACAAATATTTCATTGTTTAGCATGATTCAGGCACAGAGGTAAGTACTTTACCCACATCTCATTTAATCCTCACAACAGCTTTATGAGTCCTGTCATCATCATGTTTTACAAGTGAGGAAATTGAGGCTAGGGAGGTGAAGTCACTTGCCTCAAGATGAACTGCTGGTAAATGACATGTATGGTGGTGCTGGGATGTGGCCCTGGAGGATTTGTTATGCTAGCAGCTGTTTTTTCAGCCACTCTCTTGCTCTTCTGTTTTGTCTCTCAGGGTAATGATGCGGGTGTGCTGGTTGGTGAGACAGGACAGCTGGCACCAACGAATCAAACTGCCACATTTGGAAGCAGTTGTGATTGGGCGTGGCCCAGAGACCAAGATCACTGATAAGAAATGTTCTCGACAGCAAGGTAACTGGACATAGGAATATGGAGATTACCATGTTTGGTTCCTTAGGATAGTGATAACCAAAGAGACACACTTCTTGGGTGCTATTGATGGAAAAACTTACTGCCTGCCAAAACAAAACTCAGGGACTGTGCTCTCTTGGCCAATGTTTGGGCCCCATTCATTCCTGATTCTGCCCTCCCAGTGTGGTGACATTCAGGGCAGGGTGGGGTGAGAGTAAAGGCCAGGCAAATCCTATCCTGTTGCCATGGATGGTAGAACTGAGTCCTGCACCCTGCCTTGCCCTGGGAGATTCCCCATTGGGCAGCATGACAGATGAATTCTGAGGTCTCCAGGCTGAAACTGTGTCGGAGAAGTGAAGTGGTTCCATTCTTTACATATTATCTCACGCAGACTGTGGTATCTTTCTAAGACAGCTCTTGAAATGTCTTTCTGGTGGTTTAATGAAGTGAAAATTCTTGCCCTCAGGAAAAAGTCTTACCATGTACCTTTCTTTTTCCTGTAAACTCTGGTAATTGCACATGCTTACTGCTACCAGGACTCCTACCTGCAGTGTGACCTCCCCTCCCCACCCCACCCCCATCAGTTTTTCTCAAGGATTCTGGACTTTGAGAGTTGAAATCTGCAGCACTGATTATGGTCTTTCCCTCATGAGTTAATCTAAATGGGAGCAAAACCATGCTTGGCTTCAGCTGGCTAGGCCCAAGATACAGAAGCAGATGCTGCCTCTCTGTCAACACCCCTCTCCCAAACCCTCTCAGCAACTGCCTGTCCTCCCTGGTGAGGGGCTGTGGTCTCTCTTCTTTGCTTCTGGTCTCACCCCAGACACTTTGTACACTTAACTGAACATGAGCAATTAATCTTCCCACATATGCTCAGACTGTTCGAGCCCTGCCGTCCTCTTTCCAGAACATTTCCTCCACTCCCCATACCCAAGCCAGGCTGAACTCCTGTTTTCCAGGAATGTATCGTTTACCTTTTTCTTTGTTGAAGATATCTGATAGTTTTATATAATTGTGGAAGTGTGACTTAATCCTGAGCCAAGAGCTTGTGAGGAAAGTGGGTCCCTTTTTCTGGCTGCAGAGGCTGTGATACTGAGTGATCCAGTGGAAAGATTTGAAGCTCTTATAAATTGGTGGGATTTGGAGCCCCAGGCACCTATGTAATGGGCAATTGCTCAGAGGCCTTTGAGGAGGCATCTGTCAAGTTGTCTCTTGGAGTGAGGCTTCCTTGTCCTAGAGAGAGAAGATAGGAGCAAGTGTCCAGATTGTCATGGCATTTGAATTTAACTTTTTCCAATCTCTTTCAGTACAGTTGAAAGCTGAGTGTAACAAGGGATATGTCAAGGTAAAGCAGGTATGTGTATTTGTAACTTGGATTTCCATTTTATACTTGTTTTTTTTTTTTTTTTTTTGAGGTACCAGAGATTGATCCCGGGACCTCATACATGGGAATCAGGTGCTCAGACATCTGAGCTACACCCTCTCCCCTTGAGGATTTTCTTATGCTTTGAATTTTGGAATGTCTTTGCCAGCCAATGAAGGCCTCTTCTGTGAGAAAAGATATCTCCTGCCTTTCGAAGGATTCTCCTGACAAATCTGAACTCAGGCAGTGCCGGCAAGTAGGGAAGGGATTGCTTCTGCCAGAGGAAGTAGAGGAGAGGGAGAGATTGCTTTCTTACCCTGACTGTGGCTGGGGAGATGGGTCCCAGTCTCTTGGATTTCTGATAGAAAGTATGGGACCTGGTAGCATAACCAGTGCTGTCACTCAGCCACATTACGGATTGACAAGGAGTCTGTGGGTCAACCGGGTATCACATCTGATTTATAAAACTATTTACGTGGAAAAAGTATATTCCAAACTTCCATAGCCAACTTGAAGATGAGCTTTTGGGAACAGTCCCTGCTCTTAAATGAGGAGTGGGTCTTTTCTGCCATGTTTTGCCATGTTTTGCCATGTTTTGCCTTTGCCATGTTGCTTTTCTGCTTCTGATTAGTTCTGGCAACTTGTCAATGAAAGATTTCCTTTTGCCCTCATTTATTCTGATATGGTTACTATCTCAAAGCGTCCGTGCTCTCCTGATAGCTAAAGGTTGTGTAATACAGTGTTGGGATATAGTTTATGAATCTAAAGAACTGGCAGTGAAATCACAGGGCCATGGAAGAATCCCAAAGAAGAATCTTCATGCTCTCCTGGCAGAAGGGATTTGTGGCCTCTCAATTAATAGAATATATTTTTTCCTAGCTTGCAAGGCTAATATTACCAGGTTATCCATTTAGCATTCTCTGCTGAGCACTGACATTAGTAGATACCATAGAGAATGTAGAATATAGAGAATGAGCCACTTGTCTACTGGGCAGGATGCTGTCTGGTTTACAAATTCCTTAAGTTCTGAGAGTTCAAAAATTTGTTATAATGAGTAAATACATGGTGTTCGGGCTCAGAAACGAGGTACCCTCATTGTGTCTGTTAAGGTCTCTGGAAGATGTGAAGATGAAGCCCACTATAATGGTGAATGACATCTGGGTAAATGTGGTAACACAAGGAAAGTCCCAGCACAGTGTCCAGCACATAACAGGCACCCCACAGATGGTAGCTATCATTATTTGTCTCCATCAAGTTTAAGTCCAGGTCTCCCCACCCAGATATTTCTTGTACTCATTGCTGCAGTTATCCCCACCATCCTTCTTGTACTTGTTTCCTCCTTTATTCTGTTCTGAATACCAGACACTCCTACCTTGTGCCCTCTTTGCTTCCAACCTTTCTGTTCACTTTGCTTTCTTGGGAGCGGATGTGGTTCAGGCCGTTGGGCACTCGCCTCTCATGTGGGAGGTCCTGGGTTTGGTTCCCGATGCCTCCTGGAGAAGGGGAGCAAACAATGAGCAGACAGACATGAGAACCATCTGGGGAAGGGGGAGGTAAATAAGGAAAAAAATAAAGTAAATAAATAAATCTTTGGGGAGGAGATGTAGCCCAAGTGGTTGAGCACCTTCTTCCCATTTCTGATGTCCTGGGTTCAATCCCCTGTACCTCCTTAATGAAAATAAAAATAAAAATAAAAATAAAGGCGGTGGCACTTACACTTCTTAAGCACCACTGGCAGGGAGGGGGTGTAGTGGGAGAGCTGGGTCTGACCCCATGGCTTGGTTAGAGTAAAGGAGGTTTTAAGGCACAGGCTCTGCATGTAATTTAACTCCCTCTACTCTTTCCATTTCGTTTTCCAGAAGTGGGATCAGTAGAGATAGTTCTGTTGGTGAAACAACAGTATAGTATTAAGGTTTAGAAGGATGCTATTTCCTTCTCTATGTCAATGCGCAGTATGAGTTTATCGGTATAGTGTAGTAGTTAAGAACTCAGGGCTCACGCTTTGGAAGCAGACCGGGGTTTGAGTCTCTCTTTGCCACTTATTCTTTGTGTGACTTGGGCAACTGACTTTACTTCTCTGAGCCTCAGTCTCCCTATTGTATCTATAATAAGAGGAAAATAAAACTTTCTTTTCCGAGTTGGTTATGAACATTGAGGGAGTGATATATGTGAATATTTGCCACGGTGCCTGGCACATAGTAAATGGTTAACATAGTAGCAGGTATATTATTAATGGTGTTCTTTTTTTTTGTGGTACCTGGCTGGAGATTGAACCCGGAACCTCGCATGGGAAGCCAGCACTCGATCAATGAGCCACATTGGCTCCCCTGAATTGGTTTTTCCATTTGTTTGTTTTACTTTTTTTTTTGTTGTTGTTGTTGTTGTTCTTAGGAGGCATTGGGAACCGAACTCGGGACCTCCCATGTGGGAAGTGGGCGCTCAACTGCTTGAGTCACATCCACTCCCTTAATGGTGTTATTATTATTATTATATTCTGATTTTTTTATCCCATAGGTAGGGGTCAATCCCACCAGCATTGACTCGGTCATAATTGGGAAGGACCAAGAGGTGAAGCTGCAGCCTGGCCAGGTTCTCCACATGGTGAATGAACTTTATCCATATATTGTAGAATTTGAGGAAGAGACAAAGAGTTCTGGCCTGGAAACACACAGCAAGAGAAAGAGGTCAGGTGACAGTGATTCTGCAGAAATAGGTGTTGCCCAGGAAGCTGAACCAGAGACAGGACTGGAACCTACAAGCAACTCTAGCCATTCCTCTGTGCCCCCAAAGAAGGGGGAAGGTGCATCTCCCAAAAAGGTGAGGGTAGGGTGCTTGACAGATGATGTGGAGATCAAATGAGATATAATGAGTGTTTAAATGTTTTATATATTGTAAAGTTTAGACACGAGTAAGGGGTTATTAACCATGATGAGGGTTATTAACCATGATCAAAGAGTCATTTGTTTGTGGAATGAAGATCACTTGGGTGGATGTGCCTTTATTTTTCTTTTGAATTCCTGAGGTAAGCCACTTGAAGGTAGAGTGATAATGGCAGTGTACTTAACGATGAACCATTAAAAATAAAAAATCAGTCATTCATTTGTATATCTTATAAAAGGTTAACATTGGAACACTTTTCATGGATCATGTAATTCACATCCTGATGTCAAAGTGGAAACTTGGTGTATTAGTCAGGGTTCTCTCAGGAAACAGAATCAACAGGAGATATCTGTCAATAATATGAGATTTTATGAGTCTCTCACGTGACTGTGGGGATGCACAAGTCCAGGTTCCGCAGGCAGGCTGCGTGCCAGGGGCTCCGATGAAAGTCCGATGAAAGGTCCTTGATGAGTTTCTGGGAGAAGCTGGCTGTCCAAAGACGAGCAGGGAAATTCTCTCTGAATGTTGGAATCACTTCCCCTTTTAAGGCATTCAACTGATTGGATAAAAGCATCACCCATTGCTGATGCAATCTCCCTGATTGATGCAGATGTAATCAGCCATCCATGCAGTAAACTCACTGGTGATCGAAGTCCATAAATGCTCTTGTATTACAATTAGCCCAGTGCTTGCTGGACCTACACCTGGACACAATTACCTGGCCAAGTTGACACATTAGCCTAACCGTCACACTTCGTCAGGTTGTAGATGGAGTGTTAGTGGGCAAAGATGACTCCATTTATATTCTGTGGCATTTCCAGCCTCCGTCTAGACACCCAGCTCTGAATGCAAGAAGAGAAAGGGGAGGGCTTTTGCTCTCAAAAGGCAGTAGATTGAAGCAAAGGAGTCTAGTTTAATTCTCAAAAACTAATCTTATTTCCAAGATATTTTGGACTTTGCTGTCACCTCCTACATATTAATTACTGACAGATTTAACTATTGGCATTTGTAATTTACATTGCCCTTTTTATGTTTTAGAAATCCTTAGGTCACTGGAGTCAAGGTTTGAAGGTTTCTATGCAGGATCCCAAAATGCAGGTGAGAATAAAATTTTGGGATTGAAGTATGTTTCATGTTCTAAATGACCATTCCACAGGGGTCACATTTACACTAGAAATGAAACCAAAGGAAATCAGTCCTCCTGTTTTTAGTTTGCCAAAGGGCTGCTGATGGAAAGTACCAGAAATGGGTGGGCTTTTATAAAAGGGATTTATTTGGGGTAAAAGCTTACAATTCCAAGGCTGTGAGATGTCCATATCAGGGCACAATAAGAGGTGCTTTCTCACCAAAGTCAGCTACCACATGGGAAAGCAAGATGGCTACCGATCTCTGCCAAGGTCTCTGCCTTTCTGCAGCTCTGTGCAAACCTGGCATAGGGCTTGTCTCTTACTTGGCCTCCTCTCTCTATCTCTGGGTCTCAGCTCTTTGAGCCTGTTAGGGGCTTCTTTCTTTGCAGCTCAGCTGTGGGTGAAACCTCTCTCACATGGCAGGATCAAATAAGGCGGCTTCCTTTCTCCTGTGTCTGTGTGTCTCTATCTA
>JAQZBX010068586.1:0-15726 GCA_029593785.1 Cabassous unicinctus | reverse complement strand
GTAAAAGGAGAAAGACAAGACGAGATGCTCCGAAAGCTCCGAAAACCAGGAGCCGAGGTAGTGCAGATGGCTAGAACACTTCTTTCCTACATGGGAGGTCTCCAGGATCGAATCCTGGTGAAGACTGGAGGAGGAGGATGAGAAGAGATGAAACAGACACAGAGAATTGCCCAGCGAATGGACACAAAACAGCAAAATGGGGAAGGGGGAGTTTAAAATGGATCAAGTAAATAAATAAATCTTTAAAAAAAATAAATAAATAATATCTTGTTAAAAGATGAACTCTGGAAGCAGACAGACCTTAGTTTGAATCCCTCCTTTGCCTCTTCTTACCTGTGTGACTTGTGCAAATCGCTTACCCTCTCTGAGTCTCAGTTTTTTCACCTGTGAAATGAAGATAATATTTACTTTGTAAGGCTCTATGAAATAAATAAGGTGAGATATAAAAAGCCTAGCATGGTATTTGGCATGTGATAATTGTTTGATAAGCATGTGAATGAATAAAATTACTTAATACCCATTTTTTAGCTAAGAGCTTAAAATTTGAAATTCCCTTCCTTGGGATTTGTATCATCTAGCACAGTCCTGTCAGCTTGGGGTGTAGTGTAGCCATGAAGGTTATGTGATATTTCATCTTCTGTCTCTTTACCCCATAGGCAGGCCCAATGCCTAAACACATTGCCTTTATAATGGATGGGAACCGTCGCTATGCCAAGAAGTGCCAGGTGGAGCGGCAGGAGGGCCACTCACAGGGCTTCAACAAGCTGGCCGAGGTGAGTATGGGTAGAAGAACCCAATGTGGACAGGTTCTGGAGAATTGGATTATAGCTAGAAAACTAGGCCCTGTGTTTGCTGTGCTTTTATAGCTGTTTGTTTTATTACTTGTTATAGGTCTCATATTGACCAATTAACCAAAAATTAATTGCCCAGTCAATCATCACAAAATAATTAGAAATAACAACAAAATTGCCGCCTCTTACCACCTTAATCAACAGTTTTTATTTTTCTATACTTCATCCCAGTTCTTGTAATATGTTCTATACATGACTTAATATTTATAAGATTGGATTTATAGTTTCAGTAACCTTATTTTCACTTGACATTTTGGCAAGTATTTTTCTGGGCTGATCTGTAATCTTTCTAATTATATGTTTTAATGACTGGTAGGACATTTCATTATAAGACATTATTTGATTAGCTGCTCCACTATTATTGGACATTATAAATAAATATTATAAATAGTACTGCTTTAGGATAAATTCCCAGAAGAGAGATTTCTGGAGCAAAGCTAAGGTAACCACCCATCCTGGTTTGTCTGAGGCTAAGCGGTTGCTCAGGATACAGGTCTTTCAGTGCTAAAACTGGGAAAGTGCCAGGCAAACTGGGATGAGTCGGTCACTCTAAGCAGAGGTTATGAACATTGAAAATAGACATTTAACAATAGGAATGGAATATTAAATAAATAAATAAAAAGATAAAAAATAAAGAACAATAAAGGAATGGAATATGCCAATCTTCATGAAACTAACTTCAAGAATGGAGATAAAAATATGACCTCACACTAGGGCAGTAGTATTTTTTGCTCTGAGTGGGTAGCTGTGGGGTTAACACCAACACTGTGTAGGTCTTTAGGTTTGTTGACTCCAGCTTCTCTTTTGTAACTGAGTAAAAGGCGGCTTTGCCTAGTGGCTAGGAGCTTAAGCTCTGGAGTTAACTCAGAACTCATTGGTACCCCTGTTCTGCTGTTTCCTGGCTCTGTGACCTGTAGTGAATTACCTAGCTTCACCTGCTTCCGTTTCTTCATCTCTAAAATGGGATGGTGATAATCTCTACCTCAGGGCCTGGCATAAAAGAAGTATTAATAAAAATCAAAGCTCTTGTTGTTAGTAGCTATATTTGGCTAAAGTCAACAGCGAGTTCTGATTCAGGTGCCAACCAACATGGCTGTCTTGCAAGGTCTATAGGACCTGAGCCTATTCAAGGGCCAGGTTCTCACTGGTAATTTTCCTAAAGTGTGTGATGAATGTGTTGTGTGTCTTATAGGATTTAGAAAGGCTTTGTTTCCTTTTTGTTTACTCAGTTCTGTGCTATTCAGTCCCTTACCTTTAACCTACCATCTCAACATTATTTTCAGCTTCAGCTTTGTTCTTCACCTTAGGTAGTGGCATTGGGTTAGAGCAGCCCCAAAGGATATGAGTTTAATATGAGTTTAAGTTCTTTTTTTAATTGAAGTATAATTTCAAACAGTGAAATGCACAGATTTTGTGTGTTTTTTTTTACACAATTTATTGAAGTATGTCATTCATACATGAACGTACATAGTGAATGTATAGTAGTAGTTGTGAACTTACAAAACAAACATGCATAACATCATACCGGGCTCCCGTACATTATCTCACCACAACTACTTTGCATTGTCATGAAACATTTGTAACAAATTATGAAAGAGCATCTAGAAAGTATTACTGCTAACTATAGTCCGTATCTTACATTTGGTGTATTTTTCCCCAAACCCACCCTGTAGATGTTAGGTTTTGACAATTGCAGTTGTCTGTCAAACTCACACCCCTGTCAAGACAGAATATTTCCATCCTTCCAGAAAGTTCCCTTGTGCCCCTTCCCAATCAACATCTGTCTCACCTCCTCTCCCCAGGCAACTACTCTGATTTCTATCACCATAGGTTCCTTCAAACCTGGGTCCTTCTGACTCTAGAGTTTTTCCTTTTCTAGAACTTCGTATGATAAATCATACACTAAACTCGTGGACTTTCGACAGGTTTCTTCAACTCTCTCAACCTCAGTTTTGTCATCTATTAAATAGGCATGAAAACAATGTCAGGGGTTGTTTAAAGAAGCAACTAGAATAACGTATGTGAAAACCCTTTGCAGACTACTAATGCTACACAGCTGTTCAGTTGCCTTTATTCTTAGAACTCCTCTTTCTACCAGGCAATCATGCTGTGAGTAATACTACCTTGTGTTTTTATATTGTTTCTTAGTTACCTTGTGAGGGATAAACTGTGTTCCCACTCTACAGATAAGGAGAGACTTAGGCCCAGAGAGGTTAAATGACTTGCCTGTGGTCACATAGCAAGTCATGATAGAGTTAGGGACTAGAATCTAGATCTTTACTCCCTCAATGATGAGTTCTTGCTAGCAAACTATAGTGGCATCAGTATTGTAGTGCTCATTAAGCTCACATTTTTCAATTTCACAAGTGGTGGTTTTCTGCTTATTTGGTTCGTTATTCTGACATAAGCACTGTTATCCTAGATTTTCACAGGTTTGGGGAGGAGAAAAATCTGTCTCCAGTTTCCAACACTCACTGAGTTAGGGCCAGAGCTGAATCTCTTATGTCCCTTCCCACTCTTCCTTTCCTTGTATCCTAGCTCCTTTCATTCTCCCCTCTTAGACCCTGCGCTGGTGTTTGAACCTGGGCATCCTGGAAGTGACAGTCTATGCATTCAGCATCGAGAACTTCAAACGCTCCAAGAGTGAGGTAGACGGGCTAATGGATCTGGCCCGGCAGAAGTTCAGCCGCTTGATGGAAGAACAGTAAGATGCTGTCAGAGGGGAGAGCATGTTCTACCATCTGCAGTCTTACCCTAACCCTCACAGCTCTGTTTACCCAAAGCTTATTTAAGGGACCCTGTAAGTCCTTTTAACATTAGTTAGAACTCTTTGGTGGCAAATATCAGAAATGCAAGCTAGTTTTTCTTTTTTCTTTTATTTTGAAAGAAGCTTTAGATTACATAAATGTTACATTGATTATTTTTTCTTAAAAGGGGACTTTATTTGAGGACATAAAGGCTAGTTTATTTGAGGACATATTTCACAGAATTCAAGGACTAGTACAGTGAATCACAAGCAAAACTGAAACCAGGAATTGAAATTTGTTGGAGCCTCTTTGTGCATTTACATCCTTCCGTCTGTGCAGACCAGCTTTCTCTGCTTCAAGAGAGCAGCACAGAATGAACTGACCCTTAATTGGTCCATCTCAGATCAAATTTCTACCCCAGGACCAATAAACTGTGGTCTGGGGAGTGGGGTGAGGGAAACACTGAAGAAGTCATTTTCTGTTGGGCAGTCATCCCTAAAAAGTTAATATATTTCCCTGCATATTCTCTTGAGAGGGGCAGGATGATGCATAAGAGGCTTTTATGGGGAAGGGTCAGTAACATTTTTAGCTGTAGCTAAGTATAGGCTTAACTTGGGGACAAAGCCAGAAGTGGGCAAAGAGGAACTTGATGGAGATTCTTTGCTCCAAAGGGTGAAGCCCTCACCAGCCAGAACTGCTCAGGTGTTCTCTGCCCGGCCCCTACCTGCACCAAGATGAATATGAGAGAACAGAGAACCTAGAACTCCAGCCGAACTCAGCCTTGTTAGGAAAGTTTTCTAGGATGACAGTTCTGTCATTTCTGACCCTGTATGGGTCAAGAAATGAAGGATAGGGTAGCCAGGCTTCTCTCTTTGTTCAGATTAGAATTCAGAATAGAGACATTGCTCCTGGTCTCTAGCTGAGCCCAAGTGTCTCCAAGTTCACTCCCAAGGGCCTTGGGGTGGAAGCCTGGGAGGAGGTGGGAATGGGTAGGGACATCCCAGGTGTCATATTCTTTTGTACTTCACATTGAAAATGTGAGGAAGGAAGACCGCCTTTGTGAATGATAATGTCTTTCTACATCTATATTGATAGATCTTCTTACCTATTTTAAGTGCTTACCATGTGCCAGGCTCAGAGCCTAACATGCATTCTCATTTAATCTTCATATTATCCCATAAGAAAGATATTATTAGCCCAGTTTTAGAGAGGAAAAAGGTGAAAACCAGAGAAGTTAAGGCATCATCTTGGATCACACAACTATCGGACCGGCAGAACAAGATGCAAACCTGGGTCCTTCGGATTTTGTAGCCTGAGTTCTTGTCTGCTATACTGGACACTGAGAGACAGGAGGCGGTTTTACATTTCCTGAAAGGTCAAAATGCCTGGCAGTGTAAGCGCTACTGGGATTACTCTAATCATCTAGTAGTAGAGGAAATGATCTTACGTTATCATGAAGTCCTGGACAGAGGAAGAAGAAACCTTAGAGGTGATTTTCCAATTATGTGCCACAGAGGAGTGGAATGAAAGAAACCAGAGAGAGTTGGGGGTACAGGGTGCTGGTTTGCATTTATATCTCTTTTATATATTGGGCTTTTGCATAAGATTTGGTTTGCAGAAGAGTTCTTTAGCTAAAAGAAAGTTTGAAAAACACTGGCCTAGTTCAGTTTTACCAGTTGGGAAATTAAACCGTAGTGAAGAGAAGGATGAAGAGAAAAGCCGAGAGAAGAAAGAGTTAGCCCGTGGTCACACAGGAAGCTAGTTGCAGGGCCAAATTGGGAATCCAGATCTCTTGCCTCCTCACCAGGACTTTTGCAGCTTCCTTCTCTTTAGACTCATTACAACCCTGAACCTGATGTCTGAGGGTAAGCACTATCATATACCTTATCTCGTTTGAGCCCAGCACAAGCCTATGGTGATAGTATAACAGAGCTGGTTACACCCCAGTTTACAGGGGAAGAACAGAGGCTCAGAGAGGTTAAGTGATTAGGCAAGGTCACACAGCTAGTACATGGCGACACTAGCACTTGGATCGAGATATTCAAATTTTGCCTTGATTTGACTACATTTGTCTACTGTTGCTCCAGTGGGTTCTCAAAAATAGGTGTTCAGATCTTGTTTCACCCTTATAGGAATGAGATTGAGGATTATAGGGTGGATGAGCTATGGGCATGGCCTGCAGCTCTGGATCAAGGTCCTCCAGGATCTGCCAGAGAGCCCCATTCCACAGTGTATTTGTTATTAAGTTCCCATTTTCCAAACATTAGTTCAGTTTCTCCATAGCATTCTCAGGTGAGGGAGGCTGCCTGGGTAACAGTGAGTTCATTCTCACTGGGTGCAATGTTTGGAAGTTACCATATGGAAACAGAATAATGTCTTGATTATGAGGACAGGATCTGGAACCAGACTTTAGTTTCAAATCCTGGCTCTCCAGTCACTAGCTGACTGGTCTTGAGCAAATTACCTAATTTCCCTGTGCCTCAGCTTCCTCATCTGCAAAATGGGAATAATAATGGTAGCTACCTCTAAGGTTCATATAAGGATGGAATGTGTTGGTACATATAAAGGCCTTAGACCAGTGTCTGGCACTTAGTAAACATATAATTATTGTTTGCTGTCACTATTATTATTATATTTCATCAGGAGATACAAAAATAACAAATAATACAACTCCTGCCCTTGAGGAATTTCCATGTCAAAATGGGGCAAACATCGGACAACACGTAAAATGCAACTTGCTGATAAGGGCATGAGGTGGTATTATGTGTGGTAGAGTTTGGGCTCTCAAATCGGACAGAACTGGGTTTCAGTCATTGAAACAGCACTTGCTGGCCTATATGTCCTTGGGCAGGTTGCTTCTCCTACCTGAGCCTCAGTTTCCTATTGTAGAATGGGGAATGTCCTACTCTCAGAGTTGTTGAAGGGATGCAATGAAATAATATGTGTGGATGAGTGTCTGACACATAGGAAAGAACTCAGAAACTGAGAGTTGATTCATTATTATCTAAACACCTGGCTCCCTCCAGCTCAGCAGGTATTCTATCCCAACTTTACTGCCCCCTCACCCCCCCATTCCCTGCCCATTAGGGAGAAACTGCAGAAGCATGGGGTGTGTATCCGGGTCCTGGGTGATCTGCATTTGTTGCCCTTGGATCTCCAGGAGCTGATTGCACAAGCTGTGCAGGCCACCAGGAACTACAACAAGTAAGTTCTCATATTTCCACTAGGGGCTTATATCAATCTTTGATTTCCCGCAAGCTTTAGGAAAACATGCTGGGCCTTCCTTGGTCTGCGTTTGGTGCTAGGGGCAATGAAATAATTGGGGACTATTAGAAACTTCCTCCCTCCACCTGCAGGGCAGACCAGAGACACTTTAGCAATACTATATTATGTGTCTGTATTCACACAGGCACACACATTTTCACATCTCCTTTCATGTGTCCCCCAAATAAAGGAAATATATATATCTTTTTTTAAACTTGAGAGGGGACGGAGTGGGCATGCAGTAGGTCTCATCCCCGTCTCTTTGAAGACTGATCCTTCAAGAAATTATTTTTCTATCCCAGTTCTTTAACCCACAGATAGGATGACTTTGAGAAGTTGTACAGACACCGAGTGGAAAAGACTTCACTGATCCAGACTTCAGTGTGCTTCATTATGTGTAGCTTTAGAATTTGTGTTTGACAGTAGATTTGTTTTGCATCAGATTTCCTTCCTATTCTACTTTGCTTATGCTAATATCACAGTGAATTCACATCCTCTGAAAACTGTTTGGCAGTAGTAGGTCAAAGGGTTAGAACAGTAATAAGGGTCATTAAGTATTTGTCTTACTACAAAACTAATAACATGTTTATTCCAAGAAAACTTTGAAAACACAAACAATTCCTAATCTCACCTTTCAGAGGTATCCACAGTTAACATTTGATATGTGTTCTTCCAGGGAAGGGGTGCTCTCTAATCAATGACCGATCATCTGTCCTTGTCCCTCAGCCTTGCAGGCTCTTTGGTGAATTACTTTGTTCTTCCTTTCTCAGGTGTTTCCTGAATGTCTGCTTTGCATACACATCCCGCCATGAAATCAGCAACGCTGTGAGAGAGATGGCCTGGGGAGTGGAGCAAGGCCTGCTGGATCCCAGGTATCCCAACAGGCAGACACCAAGCCATAAAACCCCTCCTAAACCTTGTACTTGGGCCAGAGGTCAAATTAGAGATGCATACATAAGGATTTTTGATGGGGCCCTAAACTCAGAGTTTAGGGTTAGCCTATTGCAGCCTGCTTCAAAATTTCTCTGTGTTCACCACATACCAAGAAACCCTGGGCAAATGGCAAAGCAGGCAACAAGGGACATGGCATTCAATAAAAAATAAAAAAAAAAAGATGCCCTCCTAGTCCCTTTGACAGTGCTTTTCCAATAATGATTTTTCAGGAATGTAGCTTCTTTGTGGAGTCCTTTAGGTCTGTCATGTTACAGTTTCAATCAAGATTTGGGTATTTTTCAAAAACCAGTAAGAAAATTGTCAATCATTAGCAACAAGAGTGGATTCCTAATTATTATTGCTGAGAGGACCTTTAGAAGCCATCTATCCAATCTCTATTATGTTATTAATGTAGCATTTAGTAATAATACTAGTAAATAATAAAATAATAATAGCAAAAATATTCTAGTCAATGTGTTATGTTCCATATTTTATAAGTCATTAACTTCATACAATCGAATGTGTGAGATTCATCTTTTTTCTGTTTTATAGATGAGAAAACTGAGCTTAGCATTATGTGACTTGCCCAGGCTTATTCTGTTAGTAATGGGCTCACTAGATTTGAACTGTGTGGGGCTCAAATCCAAAGCTGTCTGATTTCAGAGATCTCTTTAACTATGTTAAGTGGGCTCTTTGGGCCCAGGGATTTTGATTCCCTTCTCATGCATAATTCAGTTTACCTGGGAAACTGAATTAAAAATCATGAAGTTACTCAGTGAGAATGGAATTAGATAAGAAAGAGAAAGGGGACAGTTTTTTAAGGCTATCTTATGAATGCCTCTCCTTCCCAAAAGCTGGGTGATCTTTCTGTGCCACATAGTTCATGCGTTCATTCAACAAATACTTTTTAAGTGCCAACTATAGGCATACCTGAGAGACATTGTGGGTTTGGTTCCCAGGCCACCGCAATAAGGTGACTATTGCAATAAAGCTAGTCAGCGAATTTTTTGTTTTCCCAGTGCATATAAAAGTTGTGTTTACATCATACTGTAGTCTATTAAGTTTGCAATAACATTATGTCTAAACAATGTACATATTGTTAAAAAATACTAACCATCCTCTGACCCTTCAGTAAATGGTAATCCTTTTGCTGTTGGAGGGTCTTGCCTTGATTTTGATGGCTGCTGACTGATCAGGGTGGTGGTTGCTGAAGGCTGGAGCGGCTGTGGCAATTTCTTAAAATAAGACGACAATGAAGTTTGCCATGTCGATCGATTCTTCCTCTCACGAAAGATTTCTCTGTAGCATGCGATGCTGTTTGATAGCATTTTACCCACCATAGAACTTCTTTTAAAATTGGAGTCAATCCTCTCAAGCCCTGCCACTGCTTTATCAACTAAGTTTATGGAATATTCATAATCCTTTGTTGTCATTTCAACAATGTTCACAGCACCCTCACCAGGAATAGATTCCACCTCAAGAAACCACTTTCTTTGCTTATCCATGATAAGCAACTCCTCATCCGCTCAAGTTCTATCATGAGATGGCAGCAATTGAGTCACATCTTCAGGCTTCACTTCTAATTCTAATTCTCTTGCTGTTTCCACCACATCTGCAGTTACTTCCTCCACTGAAGTCTTGAACCTCTCAAAGTCATACATGAGGGTTGGAATGAACTTCTTCCAGATTCCAGTTAATGTTGATATTTTGACCTCCTCCCATGAATCATGAATGTTCTTCATGGCATCTAGCATGGTGAATCCTTTCCAGAAGGTTTTCAATTGACTTTGCCCAGATCCATCAGAGGAATCACTATCTATAGCAGCTATAGCTTTATGAAATGTATTTCTTAAATATTCAGACTTGAAAGTCAAAATGACTTCTTGATCCATGGGCTTCTGAATGGATGTTCTGTTAGCAAGGCATGAAAACAACATTCATCTCGCTATACATCTCCATCAGAGCTCTTGAGTGACCAGGTGCATTGTAAACGAGCAATAATATTTTGAAAGGAATCTTTTTTTCTGAGCAGTAGGTCTCACAGTGGGCTTAAAATAGTCAGTAAACCATGTTGTAACAGATGTGCTATCATCCAGACTTTGTTGTTCCATTTAAAGAGCACAGGCAGAGTAGATTTTGCATAATTCTTAAGGGCCCTAGGATTTTCAGAAAGGTAAATTTTAAGTCCCCAGCTGCATTCGCCCCTAGCAAAGGGGTTCTTAACCTTTTTTGTTCCACGGCCCTCTTTGCCAGTCAGATGAAACGAATACTACTATAATTTACTTATTGCATACATTCATAAATGAAGGTAATGCTAGATTTCAGTTAGATATTAGAGAAAATAAAGATAATAAGTTGATTTTTTCCAATTCAAGCTCACGGGCCCCCTGAAATCTTTCCACAGACCCCTTGTAAAGAACCCCTGCCCTAACAAGAGAGTCAGCTTGTCCTCTGAAACTTTCGAGCAAGGCATTGACTCTCTAGCTATGAGTGTCCTAGATGGCATTTTCTTCTAATCGAAGGCTGTTTCATCTGTGCTGAAAATCTGTTCTTTAGTGTAGCCACCTTCATCGATTATCTTAGCTAGATCTTCTGGCTAACTTGCTGCAGCTTCTACATCAGCACTTGCTGCTTCACCTTGCACTTTTATCCTATAGAGGCCACTTCTTTCCTTAAACCTCATGAACTAACCTCTGCTGGCTTCAAACTCTTTTTTGCAACTTCCTCACTTTTCTCAGCCTTCATAGAATTGAAGAGAGTTAGGGCCTTGCTCTGGATTAGGCTTTGACTTAAGGGAGTGTTGTGGCCGGTTTGATCTTCTATCCGGACCACTAAAACTTTATCCATATCAGCAATAAGCCTGTTTCACTTTCTTATCATTTGTGTGTTTACCAGAGTAGCGCTTTGAATTTCCTTCAAGAACTTTTCCTTTGCATTCACAACCTGGCTAACTGGTGTGAGAGGCCTAGCCTTTGTCCAGTCTTGGCTTTCAAATGACTTCCTCACTGAACTTAACCATCTCCAGCTTTTTTTTTTTTTTTCAAAGATTTATTTATTTTATTTATTTATCCCCCCCTTGCTGCTTGTGTTGCTGTGTCCATTCGCTGCGTGTCTTCTCTGTGTCTGCTTATCTCCCCCTTGCTGTGAGGTCTTGCCGCATCAGCCCACGGCACCGCGCGAGCCGGCCTGCCCTCACAAGGAGGCCCTGGGAAGCGAACCCGGGGCCTCTCATATGGTAAACGGGTGGTCTATCCATTGCACCACACCCGCTTCCTGCCGTGAGGTTGCTACATCAGCCCACCGCTCCGCTCAGGCTGGCGTGCCCTCACAAGGAGGCCTCGGGAAGCGAACCCAGGTCCTCCCATATGGTAAACGGGGGCTCTCTCCACTGAGCCACACCCGCTTCCGCATCTCTAGCTTTTGACTTAAAATGAGAGATGTACAATTCTTCCTTTCACTTTTAGAGGCCATTGTAGGATTATAAATTGGCCTAATTTCAATATTGTTGTGTCTCAGGGAACAGGGAGGCCCGAAGAGAGGGGGAAAGACAGAGGAATAGCTGGTAGGAGGAGCAGTCAGAACAGAACATTTTTTGATGAAGTTCGCTGTCTTATGTGGGTGCAGTATATGGCACCCCAAAACAATTACAATAGTTAACATCAAAGATCACTGATCATAGATGACCATAAGATATAAAAATAATGAAAAAGTTTGGAATAATGTATAGGAATCCTGTATGGTATACATGATTTTTTGTTTTTTGTTTTTTGTTTTTTGTTTTTAAAGATTTATTTATTTATTTATGTATCCCCCACTTGCTGCTTGTGCTTGCTGTGTCCATTTGCTGTGTGTCTTCTCCGTGTCTGCTTATCTCCCCCTTGCTGTGAGGTCCCGCTGCATCAGCCCACCACGCCGCGTGGGCCAGCCTGCCCTCACAAGGAGGCCCCGGGAAGCGAACCCGGGGCCTCACACATGGTAAACGGGGGCTCTGTCGATTGAGCCACACTTGCTTCCTGTTGTGAGGTCTTGCTGCATCAGCCCACCGGGCTGCGTGGGCCGGCCTGCCCTCACAAGGAGGCCCCAGGAAGCGAACCCGGGGCCTCCCATATGGTAAATGGGAGCTCTAGCGATTGAGCCACACCCGCTTCCCCATGATTGTTTTGTAAACTCACAACTTCTCAAATTAAAAAAAAAAAAAATTTAAACCAACAAAAAAAAGTTTAAAATATTGCAAGAATTACCAAAATGTGGCACAGAGAACATGCTGTTGGAAAAATGGTGTTGATAGACTTGTTTGATGCAGGGTTGCCACAGACCCTCAATTTGTAAAAAAAAAAAAAAAATAAAGCAATATCTGTGAAGCACATTAAAGCAAAGCATAATAAAACGAGGTATGCCTGTAAAAGCCAGGCACTTTGTTGCACATGAGTAGAATAGTAACAATAAAAATACACATTTCCCGCCCTGTGGATCTCAAATTCTGGCATTGGGCAAAATCTTGACAGTAATCAAGATTATGCAAATCAGCCTAAAATTATAATGCTGATGTTGAACAGATATGAGATCGATAGTTGAGAAGAGAAACTGGAACTGGAGCTATCAGTGTGTGGCTGGACTGTGTGTAGGGTGGGGACCAGCAAAGAGAGGGCGTGAACAAGATAAGGAGAGTCTAAAGTGAGAAGAGAGGGCCTAGGATGGAGCTTTGTGAAAATTTTACTCTGTGGGTAGCGGAGAATGAACTTGGAAGGAGAAAAGAATGAACAACCAGAAAGGTAGGAAGAAAACTAGGGCAGCCAGTTTTACAGAAACCAAGAAAAGAGGCAGTTTGCTGAGGTGGGGGGCGGAGGGGCATGGGCACTGGTGAGAGCCACGGTGTCGAGTGCTGTGGAGAGATGAGTTACCCTGTGGATTGAAAATTAACTGTTTGGGGCAAAAATTAAGGTACTAGTTAAGATGGTGGGGCCAGGGGGTAGGCAGGCGGGAGGATTGGGTAGAAGAGGGATATATAAGTAGATGCAAGTTAATGGTAATTTTCTAATTCTTGCCTTGGACGGTGGTTTCATAGTTCATTATATTATTGTGCTTTATAATTAAAATGGTTGATGTATCTTTTGTATGTATCAAATAATATATTAAAAGTAATAAGGGACAAATGTTTATGCTAGAAAGCAAGCAAGCTAGCATGCAGATTTAACAGATTTAATGCCTGTTCATGCTTAGGACTGGAGCTCTGATCTTGAATCCTAGTTCAGAGTACTTTACTCTCATACCACATTGCAGTAATCACTGGAATTCATTTCCTGCTGCTGCTTGTCCAGCAAGCTTTCCCATATCAGTCTTCTCTGCCCTGCATGGTTTAGTAACTTGCCTGTGTGGGGTTAGTCATGTGGACAAGGAGTCTGGTGCAGTCTGGACAGGGTCACCAGGGTAAGGTCACTGATGTCTCAACTCTCCAGCCCTTGATGCTTGATGTTCAGCTCAGACTCAGGCTAATCAGGGCTTGGGGTGGGATGGGGGGGGGGTGCTCTTTATATTATTCAAATTCAGACAAGTCCACATGATAACAGTATACGTGTTAACTGTGTTAACTTCTTAATTTCAGTAGGTGGGATTTTCCTGTTCTCTCATCACCACCACCATCCAAATCCCTATTTTCTTTTCTTCCAGAGTATAATTATTTTCTTGGCAATAAAATTAACAGATTATATTGTAAGTCTGGAACTGTAGAAGAAGAAAATAGATATAGCTTAAAGGATAGTTAAGAAAACTCTTCCATCACAGCTGAGTTCCCTTGAGCAGACCCCTTGACTCCTGTAGGCCTGTCTCCCTTGTAAAACAATAGTGTTAATAATAGCCAATGTTTACTCAGCATTTATTCTGTACAGACATTTGCTAAGCACTCCATGTACATTATTTAACTTAATCCTTAGATAAACCCTGTGAGGTAGACACTGATTTTCTCCCTATTTTATAGGTAAGAATACTGAGAGAGAGGTTAAGTAACTTGTCCAAGTTCATACACTTGGCAAAGCTTGGGACCAGGACTTCAGCCTGGCTCAGGAGCCTATGCTGTTATTCACTATGGTATATTGACTGTCTTGTTCAAAGGCTGGAATGAACAATCAGGCAGTATAAAGATTAACAACTGTTTATTGAGTTTTATACGTCAGGCACTAGATTGAGTGTTTATCATGCATATTCTCACATGAGGTGGTGACTATTACTATTTTACAGGATATGTTAACTAAGGTTCAGAGAAGTCAACTGACCTGCCCAAAGTCACATAAACTAGTAAATGGGACAGCTTGGACTCTAGACCAGGTCCATCTCCCTCTAGAGCTTGTGTTCTCTAGCATAACATTTCACCATTTCCTTTATAAATTAAGTGCTGTAGGAATATAATATGCTATTGTTGTTATTACAGGGCACATTTGTATGTATCTCTGTACCTTGTAGAAAGGGTGTTTTGTTTCCGAAATGGTACTGGAATCACAAGGACATGTTCTTTTTATTGATGCCAGTCCATTCTCAGTCCTGTTGACACCCGTTGTCACCAGGTCTGCCTTCCACATATCTCTGTTAGAGATTTTAAATTGATTTTATCTTGGGTTGGTCATTTCCTGAAATGTTACTGTTACTTAATATAAATTATTTCTGCAAAGTTTTCATGTCAATAACTAATTCCATTTAGTGCTGAATTTTTGTTGACCAGAGTCTACAGATGTTCCATTTGGTTTTGTCAGTTTTACCTCCTCCCTCCCCCTTAGAGTTACCTCTTTTTCAATAAGAATTCTGCCCACTGCCTGAAGTCAGTAGGACAAACTTTTTGCAGGCACATTTCTGACTCAGAGAGTCTGAGTGGGGATCTGAAGTCACATAGCAAAGTGGTAAGACTGGAAACAGTGTTTTATTATTATTGTTTATTTGTATATTACTTTATAGTTCCCAAGGTGGACTCAAATCTGTTATTTCATTTGATTTGACCCTCACAATAACCTATGAAGTAGATAAGACAGATGTTGTGCCCATTTTAAAGAAAAGTGAGCTGAAAAATTAAGTCAGTAGTGCAGGGTCTCACCTCTCTGAATAAGGCCAAGCTGCCAAGACATCACCATCAGATGATCAGGGAAATCAAAACCAGAGCCTTTCCTATTGCCCAGTCATATGGGAATACCCTTTCCTGTGTGCTGGTACAAAAAATAGAGCCCCTTCCATGGTATGCACACAGGTGACTGAGAAATGAAGTAACTTGCCCCAAAGCACACAGCTAGTAAGTCTGGCTTTGAATATACAGCCCAGATCTTTCTGCTTTCTGGACCATGCTTCCAGAAATATATTCCCATCAAGTCTCTCGGAGATTCCAAATTCTGCCTGTGGGTACTTGGTAGGACAAATAAACATTGCTCTTGGAGCCAACAGACAGCAGCTTTATAGTTACCCTCTTTCCATGAACAGAGAAGTTTTATTTCAGATAAATGCTACCAGTCACCATTTTTCCTCAATTCCATCTCCTTTCTGAGTGTCTGTTTGGGAAAGTAGCTCTTTATTAAACACAGGAGGGCTGATCTTTTTGCTATTTATTTAAAATCCTGAGTAATATGGATTTTTGCAAACTTTTAGGGTCCATATGACTTAAGGTTTTAAAATGTTCTCAATAATAAATTCAAATAATACAGAAGTATATAAAGTAAGAAGGGATAGCCATTCCTTCCTTCTTATCCTATCTTTCAGAGGTAATCACTGTTAATAGTATGGTGTGTATCTTTTTAGACTTTGTGCTTTGTTTATATACACATATGTGCACTTCTGTGAGTGTGTGTATGTATGTGTGTGTTTTCAAAAAAAAAAAAAAACCCACTGTGTATTTTCTGAAACTTGATTTTTTTCCATTTAACATTAGATCTTGGATGTCTTTCCAAATGAGTAAATTT
>JAQZBX010068584.1:0-15731 GCA_029593785.1 Cabassous unicinctus | reverse complement strand
CAAACAAGATCTTGTGGGAATTGAGCTGACCTCAAAGGCATTTCTCTTTCACAGCACAGGCATAGTTTCTTTCATAAAGGAGTTTTCAGGAACTGAATTGAGACTCTCCCACTTTATTTTTTCACACAAACTCTCCTGTGCTATGGACCATGATTTTGTCTAACCTTTTGTCTCTTGGGAAGAATCATGTGAAGTTGGGCCACAGGGAGATTCCGCTTTCTCCATAAACTCCCCACTCTCCATAACCTCCTCTGATAGAAGGCATTAATAAATCACAATAAAGTATTGTTTGCAGGTTTTGTCTGGACTTCATGTGAGCTATCTACTAAGAAAATTAGAGTTGAAGATATGAAAACCTACTTGAGATTCATCAGTTTGCTCATCTTAGCTCATAAGAGGTAAGATTTCCAGTCAGTCCAAAATATTTTCTTCCTATCACCTCCTGAGGTGATGGAATCTATAAGCAATTTGTCTCCTGAAAAAATTTGGAGCTTCCAGAGAGTATTTTCAAAATGAAGGGTTGTTGTGGGCCATGTGTCCTTACCTTCCCTGACCTCCATGCAAAAGTACATTTCCTCTCAAAAGCTTCTCTGGACACAGAGGAGGATGGTAACTACACCTTGGTGTTGAGGCCAGCCCAGATGTTTCTATTCTTGCGAGATACCCCTTTTGAAGAGTTTAAGGTTGTTGGTGATGTTTCTGGAATACAGAATATGTAGGACTTCACTTCTATACCATTGTCCTGGGTTTTCTAGACCCATGGTGATCCTTGCTCATGATGTACAATGGCGCATTCTCTCTAGTTTGGGGTCAAGTTTTAGTGCTGGGGGATTGCAGAAAACAGCTGGACTCTCTGATGAAACCTTAGTCAAATGATCTTAGATAACATGCTTTTCTCACCTCCACTCTACATATCTTTCTGAATCTTTTCCCTGGCTCTTCTTCCTTTCCTGACATCTGCTGTCCCCTCTATCCTAGTTCCTTCTCTGACTTCATTAAGTCTTTGCTCTTTCCTCCCTTCATTGTTATCCATTATATAACTGATGTTATACATTGATATTTACAATGTTGATTTTGGGATGAGGGCAGGAACTTAAGATGTCAGTTGGCCTTCATCTCTGCTGGTTAATGAATTTTCTTTTCTGGGAAGAAATTTGTATGGATTGTTGGTATTGATATTTTATACAACTTATAAGGTAAATGATAGAAGGGGAAGCTACAGAAAAATATTCTGTCCTAGATTTAGACCAACTTTTCTGAGCATAACTGTCAGTATCATAGATTAATCTATGTGCACAAAAGAGAAAAAGGCAAATGGCTATATTCACCTTACAAGAAAATTATCAGGATGAATTAAATAACAAATGTATAACCTGTTTAAAATTTAAGATCATAGAACAAAATGATATCTAATTTAGGAATACCTTGTTCAATTGAGTAAATCTCAAGCTAATATAAGCACATAGGGATAGAGGTAAATGTTTATTTATATGGGAAAAAAGAATACTTGGGCCTAGTTACAAACATTTAAGACCAGATATAATTTTTAAAGTGATAAAAATACCAACAGATTAAAAAATAAGAATGTTGAAAAAGACAAAATAGCAATACTGGGTGACCCACCAACCCCAAAATAAAAATAAAGGATAGTTCAGGAGTTTTAGGAAATAATGTCTAAAAAAAATAATGAAACCCTGAGGTGGGGTTGGTCTGAGGCAAGACATGCATTTTTTTCAACTGTTGCTTTCCTAACTGCATATCCATAAATCTTCTCTTTGCTTATTTAAAGCAAGATAGTATAGAATCACATGAACTGACTTCCATGACTATGCTTTATCTTCTTATGAATTTTGTCTCTTAAAACTTTCTGATTTAGTTTTAACTTTCTGAGTTTAGTTTTCATTTAAGTCATCTCTGTGTTTATCTGAAGCAATATATCTTTCTTCTCTTCTTACAATCTTGTATTCACATTGCTCACCTACTTGCTCTTGTCCACATAGCCAAGGACATTTCTTTGTCTTTAGCTTCCATTAAAACCCTAATGCACTTAATTTAAGTACTAATTCAACTCATTTTCTCTTTTATACTTACCAGAGATCATTGGAACTGCCACTCAAAGTTTATAGTTATAATATAATTAGTGTTATAACATTGAGATAATATTATTTCAGTTAGACTGTAGTAACATTCGTGTTTCATTTAGATTATATAAATTTATTACAGTTTTTGGATATTTTCATTTCCTAATTTTGAAATAGTCTTATCTAATCAAACTATGATTTATATACTGAATACCCAAGTTCCATAAAATCTAGTTGGAAACATGAGTTTCACTTATTTAAAACCAATTTCCATTTTTTCCCCTCAGTTTTAAACCTTCACTGCCCAGTTATTTCATTCTGTAGGAAACATTATTTTTGAAAGCATAATTCATTTGATATTATCACATACAGTTGCACATAATTCTTGTATAATTAATGTCATTATCTTGATGCATGTTAACCCTGCAATTAAATTGCTAAGATATTGAGGATATCTTTCCTCTAAATCTACCACAGATATGGGCAGATTCTTGGCATAAATGATAACTGACTTGATGGAGTTACTGAATTATTGATGGATTAGTGATTAGTCAGAATTAAGAGAATATCTCAAAATTCATACGAAAATAAACTCCAGATCATTTGAGATTAATAAGTAAATGTGTAGAAAATAAAAGACAGTGTTAAGATTTTAACTTCCACAGTAGAAGTGATAAACTACACTGCAAGGGAAACATTTTTGACAGAATGAAAAAAGAGAATAGCTCAAAACATGAAAATATTGAAAAATTAATTAATCAATTTTATGTAATTCAGAACAGATAAAATATATGAATTAAAAATCTGCAAAAATATTATGTTATCACAAATAATCAAAGAAATGCATACAATGATATTAATTCTATTAACCAAGCAAAGTAGACACTGTAACAAGTTTTATCTTTACAAGAAATCTCTGCTATCTCCCATATTTTTAGAAACAATGGAAATTAATGACCACATATGTACATAAAAAGGGACATGAACTAATCACTATACTATTATATATAACCATGAAAAACTGGAATATTATAAAAGTAGCTAACAATTAAATCTTGTGGTAGTTTAAAACTGTTGTACCCCAGAAAAACATGTTCTTAAATTTAATCCATTCCAGTGGGTGTGAACCCATTGTAAGTAGGAATAATTTGTTGAGATAACTTCAGTTAAGGCATGATTCACTTCAGTCAGGGTGGGTCTTAATCACATTACTAGAGTCCTTTGATAACAGGAAAATTCAGACAGAGAGGGAGAAAGGCACAGGAAGCAAGGAACTGAACAGTGAAAGAACCCAGGAGAAAATGGAGAGATCCGGAGCAGAGACAAGAAGATGGCACCATTGCCTTGATCTCAGGCACCCACCTATAGACACCAGTTTTGGGGAAGAAAGCATTGCTTTAATTACACCAGGATTTGGGCTTTTCTTAGCCTCATAACCATGAAAAAATAAATTCCCATTGTTTACCCTGACCCATTTCATGGTATTTGATTGAGCACCCCAGGAAACTAAAACATCCTTAGAGTTTTAAATGATATGAATATTACAGGATGAAAGGATTTACATTGAAATATGTGTATATAAGCAAAAATAGAGTAGAATAAGGGCTATATCTGTATGGGAAAACTAAAAAAATATTTTCAAATAATGTTTAAACAGAAACAAATGTTAGAAGAAAAGAAGGCTTCTGGAAGATAGTGGTAGCAGAAACTTATGTGAGAAAAAACATTATTCAGGTTATGTACATATAAGAAGCTGTACATCATATTGGATCTACAGGATGTGGAACTGAATACAATACACAGAATGAGAAATGGATAGTTGCTCACACATAATTATTCCCCTTAAAAATACCAGCCTCCATGATTTATTCAAACATCTCATGTGACCTAATTGACAACAAGGGTAAAATTATGACCATAATGAGCAAAAAGTTATAGAAATGGTTTCTTCTTAAACCCTAACCCAATCAAGTTTTGATGAGATCAATATTAATGAATGTAAATTAATGTCCAAAAAAAGAAATATTTTTTGGAGAAAGAATATCCAAATTTAATAATTTGAATAATATAAGAATGTTTTTTTTTCAGTTTTTGAGATGAAAAAATCTATGCACATATATACTATATATAGATATGCACACTTAAAGTGTCCCTTGGAATCTCTGTTTTTCACATAAATTAAAAATTTTAAGCAATTACAGTGACTTATTCAATGTCATGCAGCAAATTCAGCACTTCTCAGTCCTTGTCAGAGAGTAGAATCAATTATATGTGTGTTTTGTTTTTTTTTCTAAATTGTCTAGGTTTGACAAAGGAAGACTTCGTATAAAGCAGTGTCATTAGCATTTAAAAAAAAAAGGTTCCATGTGACTGTAACACATGGAAAACTTAGGGAACCACTGAATTATTGTATTCATATGGTTAGAATATGAGTAGTAAGGAAGATTCCAACTCTACTGCTCTTGCTAAATCACAACTTTTTAAATTTTCTTTGCAGATAAGCCTTTACCAGCTGTGCCCTTTCTACATATACTTTAACTATGTACCTGAATATCAGTGTGAAGGAAATCATTCTCCTTGGGTTAACAGAGGATGTTCTAAAGGCAAAAATAGTGTTTGTGGTCTTCCTCTTGCTCTATCTTGCAACGCTCCTTGCAAATGTACTTACTGTGATGACTATCAGATACAGTCGGCTATTTGGGAGCCCCATGTATTTCTTCCTTTTCTGCTTATCCTTTGCTGATGGATGTTTCTCCACATGCTCAGCTCCCAGGTTAATTATAAATTCTGTATCTGAGAAGAAAGTCATTTCCTATAATGAATGCATGATCCAGATTTTTACATTCCACTTGTTTGGATGCATGGAGATTTTTGTCCTCATCCTTATGTCATTTGATCGTTATGTGGCCATTTGTAAGCCATTGCAGTACACAGTCATCATGAGCCACCAACTCTGTTGCACTGGTGAAACTGGCCTGGGTGGGATCTTTTATCCATTCTTCATCACATGTTTCCTTGGCTTTGAAATTAACCTTCTGTGGCCCTAATGTTATTGATCACTTCTTCTGTGAAATGGAACCATTACTGAAACTTGCCTGCATGGACACCTATGTAATAAATCTACTCACAGTCTTTAATAGTGGGGCTATATGTACAGTGAGTTTCATAATCCTCATCATCTCCTATATATTAATCTTACATTCTCTGAGTAACCAGAGTGCAGAAGGAAGAAAGAAAGCTCTCTCTACCTGCACCTCCCACATAATTGTGGTCATTTTATTCTTTGTTCCTTGTATATACACATATGCTCGCCCTCCAACTGTATATCCAGGGGACAAGATTGTGGCCGTGTTTTACACTATTGGGACCCCTTTGCTCAACCCTTTGATTTACACTCTGAGGAATGCAGAAATTAAAAATGCCATGAGAAAGTTATGGTGCACAAAACTGAGTTGAGGGAACAGAGTGAAAGACTATAATTGAAAAATCTGTGTTTTAATAAAAATGTGTTGATAGAAAAGAGAAAATATATTCATCCTGATGAAGACAATATAATTCTCTCTCAGTAGGATTGTTAGAGAAATAGGTAAAATGAGCACAGGGCACAGACACCCATCAAAATTTTAAACCAAAGTCCCATAGATCACAGTACATAAAGTCAGAAAGATTTGCTTGAGCCAAATACTACTCACTTCTTTTCTCTGAATTGCAGGTTGTGATGTTGATCTTGTTGTTTCTGGAGCTGTGCCTCTCTCTTTGTCTATTATTTGAGATTGGGTTACTATTCTCCATATTTTTGATCCAAGGCTAAAATTTGTTTCTGATTTAAGACTGAGCCATTGTGTTGGCAAATTATTTCTGACGCTACTGAATCTGGATCATATCTTCTGGCTCAATGTCAGACCAAAGTCACTCCAGGAAACTTATGATCCCAAAACCCCATAAATATCAGGTAATTTGAAACTTGCTCCCTTTTGGTGACACCTGTATTGTGGCCTTTCATCCTTTTTTTGAGAACCTATAGAAAGAAAGTATAACATTTTTTTTTCAAACAAGGACAATTCTAGTTATAATAAATAGATTCACTGAAGTGAGTCATAATCATTGGTCTTCTTGTTAACCATTATTCATGTACAATATTAAGTATTATAGACTATTTTTTGTAATTTGTGAAGGGACACTAAGCAAAAATATTGGTTGGTGAATCAGTGACTATTTTATGACATTGTGAAATATATTACAAAACTCAACACTTCATGAATGAGATAACATATAAGAAACATGCAACAGAAAAATAGCTTTGTAATACAAGATACCATTATAATCTATCCAGATAAAGATGTTAAGGGAAATGAACACAGGACAGAATATAGCAAGGAGGCAAAATTTCTCACTAGGTATTGAGCACAATTTTAATGCAGGGACATGGTTTGCTGATTATTATGTTACAGTGCCAGACCAGTCTGCCTGGCAGGTACACTTTTGTGTTGAGAGGGGTATGTGAGTTATGGCTACTTGATGACACAATCAATAATGCTTGGACAAATTCTATTGTTATCTAGGAAACTTCATATGGTAAATGGGTTTTTTATAGAGACATTCCTCCTTGGAGAGGAAGTTATTGTCCAATGTTCAGGTTGTGTTATAATTAAATTGACACATTTGAATATAACATGGAGATGTGGGAAAGGTAAGTTTGAGTTTGGCACAACAATGTTAGAATTTTCTCAAATGAAATTACTGTTTAACATTGTGGTTCACCACACAGCCATTTGTCATCCATTTTATAGAAATGCTTTCCTCACTTACCAAGTTCATGTCTGTTTACTTAAACTCCCAACACTGCCTAGAGGTAGTTGGTGTTGCCTTAATCATTTTTGACAATAAAATTAGCTGATTATATATGATGTGAGTTAGACATCAGATGACCTAAAATGTGCTCAGGTGTATTTTTACATTTATCAAATATAAACACAAATTAAGCATTCTTATAAAAACCTACTTGTTAGGATCTGTGGTCTATTCTTCCAATTTTGAGCACTCAGTCATGACCACCACAAATAGGTAATGAGTTTCTGCTATGATCCCATAACTCTAAAATGACTTGGATATATTCCTTTATAAAATAGACAAAGATATCTGCTTTGTTGGATTTTATATTCTAGTGAGGACAGGCTAGAAAAAGGAAATATATATGTAAATTAATGGGTATGTTAGAAGATGATAAATTATATTAAAAAAGAAAGTAAAGTAAAATAAGGGAATCAGGAATGCTATGAAGATGATTTGTTAAATAAGGTGATTTGGAAGACCTCCTTTTAGGGAGAATTAGAGTAGTGTCTGACATTATTATTTTCAATTTTAAACTATATCATTAGTGGAAAATATGCAAAATGTTCAGGAAGGAATTTCATTTAGTGTATGTCATGTAATAATAGAAATCCAAGTACTCTTCAAGGAATATAGTATTATTGTATGAAGTGAATAATGGTGTCATGTGTGTTTGCTTTATTGATTATTTGTAAAGTAATAGTAAGCTCCTATAAAAGAAAAACCCAATAATCCAGCTGTTAATATATAAAAATTTATTCTTTCTGATGTGACAGACTCATTTTTATGGTACAGATTGACAAGAAATTATATTACTTCTTTTCAATCATGGATTCAGATTCCTTTCTAGATTTTCCTTGTGCTCCCTAATGCTTTCATATTCAACATATGATCCTTGTGCTAATATTATTGGTACCACCTGGATGTTTATTAGAAAATGTAGAATTCTGGGCTCTACCCTAGAATTAATGAATCATAATTTGTATTTTAACAATAGCCTACCACTTGTATACCACCATTTGTAATGTATTCCCTTAGGGCCCTGTTGTCTACAGTTGTGACACTATCAGCCTGGTTTCAGGTGGTAAGAAGAAGAAATAAATTTGGAGGAGTACACATTCAACATTTTAGATTTGAGCATGGAAGGTACACACAGACCTCTGCCTACAATCATTTGACAAGAACTAGTCACAAAACTGCACCTAACTGCTGAAAGATATTGGGGAATTTTCAATAAAACATAGCCTGTGGATGTCCCTGGTGCTAGTTGCCTGTGTCAGAGGCTGCTAGAAGTCTGATAACAAGTGTGCTTTCAATATTTTATTCCTTTGAGGGTAAGGTTTTGCATTGACCATCAAACCACAGAACATGGAATTTGAAGGCCATTAACCCATGCAATTGTCTGTTATACTACTGAGGAGAGGTGTGCCTTGCTACAGATATCTATCAGTTTCTGACACAGACACCTAGAACCAGGAACACAATTAGAAGCACTTTTTACTCAAAATTTTATTCAATTTGACATGTATTTATTGATTCCTCATTATGTTTCAAGTATGATTCTAAGTAGTAAAAAATTAATAAAATCTTTGTTTAGATTTCCCATTTTAATGTATTATTCTATTTTAAAATTCTCAGTAGCTAACCCATGGTTACTGTGAGTTCATATAATTTGTAGAAATTGAATAAATGTTTATAAAAATGGATTGCTTGGTTCTCATTTATTTGTCTTTTAATGAGGATTTTCTTAAGGTTTTATTTTAAATCCCCTACAGGTCTGAACAGCTGCATTTTCATTCTAAATAATATAAAGCATGAAGGATGCAAAAGATTTTGGAGGCCAATAAGCCCATACCAAAATTTTAATTAATTTAATCTTCAATTGTATGCACACATACTACTATACATTTTATATTTTTGTTCATGCTGGTCCCACTTCCTGGAATGTCTTACACTTTGGCAAACTTGGAAACATCTTCCTTATGTTTTAGAGTGAACTTAGGTGTCATCTTCTTTGGAAGTTTTCTGCTTACTCAAGTGCATTTCATCTGCACTCCCTTAGTAGCTAAAAATTCCTTCATCACTATATGTATGTATTGTATTGAAATTAATTAATTTATATGCCTCTCCCTTTGGTTTTACATTTCTTGTCCTTAGGTATTTGGTATAGAGGAATTTAAGAGCCCATAGACAGAATGCATGTAGTTGGAATTAGGCTTAGCATTCTATAAATTATGTGGTTTTGAAAATATTTCATCTCTGTGTGCCTCAGTTGGCTCATCAATAAAATGGGTAGGTTAGAAGTAGTGAAGCTATAGGTTTATGATGAGTATCAAATAGATTAATATTTATACAATGCTTAGAAAACTACCTAGGATATAGTAAGTACTCAATAGATATTACTCACTATTCTCATTAATTTGTCCAAAAGTGCAGCAGTCTCTGATACAGTAGACATAATCAATAATGTTTAAATAATCTGAAACCTTTGAAAAACTCTGATAATCTTTTTAAATGTTAAAAAACAGTCATCATCTTAAAACAACCAAGGTAATGTGGATTGTAGAATAAATGTATTGGTTTCCAAAAAAATATCTTCTTGAGATTTTGATTGGGATTTAATGCAATTTATCATTTAATTTGGGAAAAAATTTAAAAAAATAAAATATTCTATCTTTGTATCATAAATTTTTATATCTCACTTTATTCAGTTACTACTGTTTATCTTTTGTGATGTTTAGTATTCATCATAAATATTTTACACAGTTTTGTTATGTTCTTTGTATTTTTTTTACTATTATGAAGTGGACTTATTTTATTTTCCAAATGTTTATTGCAATTCTGTTTGAAAGTATTAATAGGATGATGTTTTGCTAAACTGCTAATGAACCCTAAAATTTGTCATTTGATTGTCTTGTATTTTCCTAAGTAGATAAGCATATCAGCAAATATTGAATCACATTGCTTCATTTTAAATTTTCATTTTTTTTTCTTTTTAATATTGTTTCATTGATTAATACAGTTTCCAAAGTCATAGCTTATGTACTAAATTCACCTGAATGACTTTTTCAGTCAAAGATTGTAGCTCAGCATAGGGTTTTAAAGAAACCTGATGAACCATTGTTTTAGTTTGCTAAAAGCTGCCAATGCAAAATGCCAGAAGTAGGTTGGCTTTTATAATGGGAAATTCCACAATGAAGGCTGTGAAGGTGTTCAAATCAAGGTATCACCTACAGACCCTTTTTCACCAAGCTGCAACTCTGGGCAACCAGGCACATGAAATTGTCATCTAAAGTTGCCTTCTCTCAGAGCTACCACTGTGGGTGACCAGGCCCATGTCAGGATACAATCCTATCTGCTCCTCTCCCCCCTCTCCTCTGGACTTTGTGTCTTCAGTCTCAAGCTGCTTTGTGGGCCTAGGCTCTTGGTAACGCTTTTCAGAGCCCTTGTGCCCCACTGATTCCAGGTGGCCTTCTTTTAGTGTCTTTGCCCCTTTTTCCTGTGTGTCTCTGATTTCAGTCCATTTATAAAGGACTCCTGCAAAAGGGCCAAGACCCATTGTGAGTCATGCAACCCAAACAAAGGCCCTCAACTGAAGTGATCCAATCAACAATTTCCCACACCCACAGGAATGGATTAACCCCAAGGACATGATTTTCTGGGATCGACCCAGCTCCAAACTAATACAGCTATCAATAAATTAAAATCAATAAAATTCACATAAAAATATGGATGCCTGTCTTCTCTTCAAAATCTTCTTGTGGGATAAATTTGGATATACATTTTCATAAGGCAACAACAGATAAAGCTGAGTAGTGGCAGATGCTTATGGAGAGCAGTTTGTTCCCTTACAGAGATCATATTCCTAACACCCCTTAAATGTCTTCACTCATTTGTTTCACCTGCTTAGGTTCTGTATGTATATAAGGTTGAGAAAACAGCAAGAGGATACTCAGTACAATATATAATAATAGCAGGGATAGAAGGTGACCTTGTCTTGTCCCTGAATCTGGTGTTTTATTGACAGATATTCAACATTTTCTGTTTCTATAAGATAACTGTTTTAGTTTCCCCGATGGTAAAACAAATACCATAAAATGGATTGGCTTAACAGCAGGAATTTTTGGCTCAGTTTCAGAGGCTAGAAGGTAAATGATCGTTGGTGTTCCTGGATTTTCCATCACATGGCAATAAGCATGGTGGCATCTTCTTTTCCATGTTGGTTGACTTACAGCTTCTGGCTGCTTCCTGTAGTTTCTCTGTCTGTGTCCAATTTCTTTTGCTTATAAGAACTTTAATCATGTTGGATTAAGGTCCACTCTCTGCAGTTTGAGCACAACTTAACTTCTTCAAAGGTCCTATTTACAATTGGTTTCACACCCACAGGCCAGGGAGACATTTTTCAATCCCAAACAATACATTTTTTATCAAGTTAAATGATTTCAATTTTATTTTTAGTTTATCTGAATCATAATTCAGATAAAGTTTTATCAAATCCCATTTTATCATCTTGGAATATTATATATACATATATATGCATATATTGCAATATTATTAACAGAATTTATTAACAGAAAATTCTGGTAACAGAAATCAGTAAGCAAAGGTTGTATCAAAAATCAAAGTGTAGAGAACGGATATGGCTTAAGCAGTTGAGCGCCTGACTTGGGAGGGCCTGGGTTCAGTCTTTGGTGCCTCCTAAAAAATATAAACAACAAACAAATGAAATAACCAGGTCAGGGGAGCTGATGTGGCTCAGTGGTTGAGCGCAGGCTTCCCACATACAACATCTGGAGTTCAATCCCCAGCCCTGGTACCTAAGAAGAAAAGGAAAAAAAAACCAAATTGTATGAAAATTTCTAGACCTTACCTGCTAAAATGTATTTAATGAAAAAGACAGTTACCTCATTCAATGTGAACTAATTTTAACCACTTCCAGGAAAAGTGTGAACTAACTTGTAGGTGATTCCAAATTATAGGATGACAATCAGAAAAACTGTCAACTATATAATAGGAAGCATAAATCTAAATCTAGTGTTATATGTTTTGCATTGATTAACTGTGATCAAGTTATTAAATCTCACACATTAAACATATTTAAGTTAAAAACCTCACTCTAAGATCCTTCCCAGGATTTACATTATGTGATTATAATAAAATAAACATCAACCTAACACTTTTGCAAAGATCTAGCTAAACACATTATTATGGTATATTTCTACTGTATTGAGGATAAATGGGGAAAAACTTTAAAAATGTACAGTTAACATGAGTACTTTACTCTGAAATATTTTAAGAATATAAGGTGAAGTTTTTTCTATAATTGAAAGCTAAAGAATAAATACAAGGTTTTCACACCGTACTATACCTCTATATCACAAAAGTTAAAGTCCTTTTGAGCCATTGAAAGAATTTTTGACTTTGAGTGATTTTGAAAATTTACTAACAAAATCTATGCCCTTTGGGGATTCAGGGAGGCCAGGACTTAGAGATATCAACTCTAAATGATTTGACCCAATCTTGCCACTCTACCCAGATGATTATTTTCTATCCACTCTGAGCTTTAATAATTCCTTGAAAATATCATGGCAGTTACTGTAGAATTTTCCTGTGTATGTTCTCTGTCCAGAATATGCATCATATCAAATCTTCTTTCAGATCATGTTGGCAATTATTATTAATCTTATTAATACATTTGATTATTTTTCATGAAGAAATCTCAAGAAAATTCAAATTCATCTTGAAATGTTACCTGTTATAGAATTCTATAATCATCCAACAGAAACCTAATAGGTTCCAAGCCTAAATAACACAAAAGTCTTTCCTTCACAGACTTTCAGTCTAGAGAGAAAGACATCAAGCAGCCCAAGTCAACTCAGGCAGAGAGATGAGGAGACAGAAAGGCACTGAGGTGAGAAAGGGCTTGGCTAGCTCTCAGAACAGGTGAAATAAAAACATGCCTGGGGTATAGTGAAGGAAGTGTTGAGGAGCTCAAGATGTGGTTGGGGAGGTAGACACAGTAATCAGATTAATGAGGGAAATACAAGACAAAGCAAGGAGATACCAAAGGCAATGGGAAGCCAAGGAAGTGTATAAAGCATGACAGTATTATAATCCCTCAATTATAAAGACCTTAAATCATAAATCAGATTGATATTTTCCAAAGATCACCCTGGCTTGTGGGAACACTTTAGTTAAAATATCTTTGAAACAGTTAAAACCTACTTTGCTGTGCAAGAAATATACTGCTGCATGGGAAAAAACTGCTGTTATAGGGTCCTGCTGAAAACAATAAGAACTTTCTTATTCTACACTGTTACTTAGTTAGAGCTTTCTGCTTCTCCATTATCTCCTGCACAGCCCAGAACGTTCTGAGCCCCTTCATGTACATACTGACCTTGTGCTTTGTGATAAGAGAATAAAAACCATGATGGGAATCAGTAAGGGAGAACAGCTCCTTTAGCTATTCTACCCCTCATTTCTCTAAACCACTGTGTTCAGAGTAATTTTACTTATGATGAATGTAAGATGACCGAATACCTGAAAGTAACTTGTTTCTCTCCCTGTTGCTAGGCTACAAAAGAAAGAATTGTATTTAAATTAGAAGACAATGCAATGCTACCTTCTCTTTCTGCCCAGTTCTGCTTTTGTTGGTCAAGAATATCCTGTTGAAGCAATGAAGTATGAAAACCAGCTTCAACCAGTTGGCTGGACCTATATAGATGAAACCCCTTGTTTTCCTCACTTGAACTTTCTTAATTAACATAGTAAATTTCCCACCCAGGGGTGGAGTTATCCACCCTTTTTTTGATCATGTAATGTATGTGCAAGTGTAATTTTCCTGAACATACTAACCATACAATTATATAACTTCCTATGTATGATCATACATATGCATAAAAGCTAATGCATAATCAAAACAAATGCTAAATAGTAACTTAGGTATTTAAGCAAGAGCAAAACCTCGATACGGGTAGTCAGGTCTGAGTCACTTTAGACAGACATTGGCTCTTTACCTCTGCAGACATAATAAATGTGAGCTTGCCTAACTCTCGTTTTGAAGTTTTTTTCATGCTGTCTCTGGTTATCCATAAACGTCTGCCTTGAGGCCTAACAATTATGCCACCATGGACTCTGCTGGACAGAGCTACACAAGACTTAGCAGGACAGATTCCTGCAAGTGGTGACCCCAATGTGACTCAGACCAATGGTGCAAGACGGAACATTAGGAAAAAGTTAATCAACCCAAGGTAAGGGAGCAGCGATGCCTGCTGGGGATAGTTGCCAACGTGTCTAGATTCAGTGAGAGGGAATAATCTAAATCTTCATGGGAACAGGACTTTATACATCTAGTCCCACGGCTCCATCAGAGGAGCTCCTAGTTGAAAATGCTGTATCCTCCAAAAAAGGAAGAAACACCTTTTCAGCCCCTTCTCAAGTAACAAAAGGAAATCATGTTGAACCACCTATGCAAGGAAAAGTTAAATCACAAATGCAACATCCTGCACAGACAGAAGTGCTGAATAAGGTCCTTGCCAGTGTAATTTTGCTTGTAAGAAAACATTCTGCCAAAGAGTTAACTAAGATAAGGAAAACATTCTGGCAGCAACTTTGTAACCCTCCTACTGCCTACATAATGATAAGGCTGTGGGCTGGTGGAGGCTAATAAAATTAAACCACTGAAAGAGTAAGAAAACTTGGCAACACAGTTTCCAGAAAAATTCTCAAAAGCAGTAAAATCAAAGACGTATGTTTCTATTTATGTGTTGTAACTCATTTTGTGTTTGTCTGTTTGTTCAGTGTCAGTGTATATTTTGATACCTCCAGATGCTAATATTAAATTTATAAAAAAAAATTATTAAAAGAGCTCTATTCAAATGGCAAAAATTAAATAAGCACTTGTATTAACAAATAAATATGGATAATAATTTAAACTAATAAAAATAATTGTAACCAAATTAAATCATTATTCTGGAAAGTTTGTTTAGTGTTGATGGTAATTGTGTTATAAGAAGTTTGCCTGGAGACAGTTTCCAAAATCATTTTGGTAACATAAGTATAGAAGGTATATAGAATGTGTTTTTATTATTAATGGAAATGAAAATATTTTTTTTCTAAGATAAAATCACTGGTTATTAAAAAAGAGTAAAATGTGGGACAAAACCTTAATGAATACAGGAAGTGCAGAAGGTATGCAGAAAAAGAATTTTTGTGGTCAAAGTTAAATAAAATTTGATGGGTCTATCTATAAAGTTTTAAAAAAGGCTTCAGTATCAAATAGTATAAATTTACAAAGTTAAAAATTTTATTCTTTTTCAAAGTTTTTAAAGTCATTAGTAGGTTTTAGTAAAAGTTTATAAAGAGGTTTTCTCCTGAAAAATCAGTATACAAAAAAAGAAGTCTGTTTTATAAAAATAGCTTCTTGTACTTTAACCTTATCATTTCCTTAAAGAAACTAGTCTTATCACTTTTAAAAGGACATAATATTCAAACCTGCTTTCTCAAAGTCAAATCCTGAAAAAAAGCTTTTTATTTCAAATTAGGGCAAAAGATTTGTTCTGTCACCTTAAAAAAGTAAAGTAATAAAACAGTTAAGTTTATTTAATATGTGATAATTTAAATAGAAAGAGTTTAAAATTGTTAGAAAATTAAAAAGAAATTCTTTAACCCACTGTTAATTAAAGTTGTATAAATAAAAGCTTCATATAAATACTTAAAAAGTATAAATTCCTGAAAAATTAACAATGTTTATGTGTCACAATAACAATCTTCACCTAAAAATCAAGAGGTGGATGCTTTATCTCCTATTCATCTGATTTT
>JAQZBX010068583.1:0-15725 GCA_029593785.1 Cabassous unicinctus | reverse complement strand
TATCCCCACTTGTATAGGACCTGGGTGTCACCAGAGCCCTTATGGGTCCCTCAGTGTAGGGTGATATCCACTTAGGTGTTCTATGAGATCCTACTGAGGTATGCATAAGTATTACCTCTGGGATGACCTCCCGACTCTCTTTGAAGTCTCTTAGCCATGTGAACTCATTTCTCTTTACCTTTTCCCCCTTTTATTCAATAATTTTTCTAAAGGTACTTAGATTACTTAAATATTACTCAGAAATTACAGGGATTCCCATGTTCCCCACCTCCCATACCTCTAACAACATCCCACACCACCATCCCTCATCCGTGTGGCACAACACCCACAATGACTATACACATCCTGGGGCCTTGGCTCTTTTTGACAGTAGATGTTGGACCACTCTCTTTCCTGTAGTGCTTTACTTTTTTTAAATCTTTATCTTTACAGGTATTTTTTTTTTTAGTTTTGGTAAACCTGTCTGTCTTATCTTTTAAATTTCCTAACCTTCATGTCCTTCTAAGAAAGCACTTATTCACCCCCCAGAGGATATAAATATTTTCCTATGATTTATTCTGGTTTTGTTATTTATTTATAGCAGTACTGCATTTTAATTTACTTCTTGTCCTTACAGGAGAGCAAGTATCCTGTCTCTTTTTTTTTTTCATTTTCTTGAATTCTCAGTTGAGGTCTCATTCCAAGCAATATGCCTTTCAGAATACATCTAGCAAATGCAGATCAACTCAGGCCCTGGGAGAAAGATTTAGCATGGAATCTAGTATGGCCTTCACTGTGGGGAAAGCACAGCTTGGTGTTGCCCAGGTCTGGAAGATGTGTAGGATGAGCTAAGACCCTTCCTCAAAAACACTGAGAGAGCAAGAGATCATTGAGCCTGTGCATGTGGTGTGGTGTGGTGGTGAATTCTAACAAGCCAGACCAGCCTTGTCAGATACTTGATTTAGGAGTGGGAGCATGTGTGTCCTGTTTGTTACCACAGCTGGAAACAGATGTTTCTGCCCTGAGGTGCCACCTGAAGGAATCATGTCCTGGCAGGCAGCACTGTGGTGACATGGTTGGGCTGCAAAGTGTGCAAGGAAATGGCCCGTGGCCCCACATCACAGAGGGTGAATTAGGGCCTGTGGTTCTAGTGCTGGGAAAGGCAGTCAACATGGGGTCACAAGAAGGGAAACAGCCCCATCTGGCCTGTCACATGCCTCTGTCAAACACATTTCTGTACTTAGGCAAAAACTGACTGGCATTTATTTAAGATAAAAAAGGGAAGTAATGTTGGAGGGAAGCTCACTTGTTTTTATGATGAAGAATTTGGTGGCCATGTGTGAAGTAAACAACAAAAGGCCAAGAGGTGCTAGCTTTGTAAAAGTTTTAAGTAAATAACCTGGCTGCACTAGACTGGGTTTGGACTCTTCAAAAGATATGCAGTGTAGGAAGTTTTTTCATGATGATATACATTTTGTTGTGTATTTGGTGGCATTTTGTAAATATGTCTCCTGGACAGAAGAAAAGCACATATATCAGTACCTTTGGTTCAAAGCAGATAGTCACCATCCTTATGGGAACCATGGTATATAGGCTTGCATTATCTACATCCTCCATTGGCCTCCCAGGAGACTGTGGATGGAGCTCAAAGATTCATATCAATGTCCAGGTGGACCTTTCAGGACCTGCTTCTTAGCAACTGTTATTGCACAATAAATAAGCTCTGGTTGGGGCTGGACTGGAGACCAATGCCTAGATCAGTAGGCCCAAGTGAGCTCTCTCCTGTGACTAGCCAACCTTAAGACCACTCACCCAAACTGGACATTCATTCATTCAAAGATACTTTAAACTGTTCTTGAGGCTGTGTATGCACCATTTCTGCTCTCATGGGGCTTAAAGTTCAAAGTGTGAAGCAAGCATGCCTGAGGAGAACTGATAAGTTCTTACAAATTATATTAAGTGAGAAAGGAGGTATGGGAGAAGGGATAGGAGGGTGGTCAGAAGCTGATGCCAAAGGAGATGAAGAATCTGGATCTGTAGAAATGTGACCCACAGAGGGGTGGGGTGTGTGAGACTGTCAGTGCCTTTGAGACATGAGGATGGGAAGTGATGTGAGGGCATAAAACATGTGGTGTGGAGGTCCAAGCTCCAGGCTGTGCCCTGTGAAGTGTAAATGAGTTTTGATTTAATTATAGCTGTGATGGGATCTGTATCAGTTGGGGTTCTCCAGAGAAACAACCAAAAGTTTATGTGTGTGTATGCATGCCTATTTCTCTCTCTTTCTCTCTCCCTCCCTCTCTCTATCGCTAGCTCTCTATCTCTATCTCTCTATCTCTCTATCTCTCTATCTCTATCTCTATCATCTCTAACTCTAATGATAACTCTATCATCTCTATCTCTATCTCTATTATCTCCATTTCCATCACCAACTCCATTTCCATCTCCATCTCCAACTCCATCCCCACTTATGCCTATGCCTATACCTATACCTACACCTACATTTCCATCTCTATCAACAACCATATCACCTATCTATATCCATATATAAGAGCTTTATTTTAAGGAATTGGCTCATACATTTGTGGGGGTTGACAAAGATGAATTTCAGGCCAGCAGGCTGGAAATTCCAGTTAGAGATGATGCAGCAGTTCTGAGTCCAAAATTCACAGGGGAGGTCAGCAGCCTGGAAATTCATAGAAGAGTAATGGGTAGTCTTGAGGCAGAGTTTCTTTTTATGGAAACCTCAGTCATTTGCTTTTAAGACCTTCAAAATATTGGATGATGCCAACACACATTATTGAGGGTAATCTCTTTTACTTAAAGTCAACTGACTATAATTAATCACATCTACAAAAACCTTCATAGCAACAACTAGGCCAATGTTTTTACCATAACCTTACCAAGTGGACACATAACATCACAGGAAACAATCAAATAGTTTCAGCCTAAGGTGTCTGAAAGATGTATGTTTTAAAGAGACCACACCAGCAGTGGATTGAAGGTGTACAAACATGGATGTTGGTGGGTCAGAGGGAAGTTACAAGTGGAAGCAGTGGCTTGGATTGCATTGTTGCCAGTCATGAAAGACCTGCATGTGTTGGAGGAAGAATGGGGTTAAAGATGCAGAAGTGAAGACTGTGGGGTCAAGCATGACTCTGATGTTTCTTGTTTGAGTGACTCAGTAGATGGTTGTCCTTGAATGAGAAGGGAGAGCCTGGGGAAGAGGTAGACTTCAGAAGGGAAATTAATTCAAGAATATTAAATTTCATAAATCTGTGACATGTCGAGGTGAAACTGTCTAGAAGTCAAATTGAACCTATGACATATAAGTTTCATTCATTCATTTGACAAATGTTGGTTGAGTATGGACTATGTGCTGCGGTCTCCTTTAAGTGTGAGAGAACACCAGGAAAAACAGAAAAATCCTTGTAACATTGGTTATTATATTCTCAATGGGAAGACAGACAGTAATCAGCAAACACAATGTATAAGCAAATCCTGTAGCATACCAGAAGGTGGCAAAGAGGAAACTCCAGACAAAGTGGGAGGCTGAAAGGCCAGACTGGGGCAACAATTGCACATAAGGTCATTGTGTTGGACATCCAGCAGAGACTTGAAGGAGGTGAGCAAGTGAACCATGTGAGTATCTGGGGGAGAGATCACCTGCACAGGAGTCGGTCAAGACCCAGGCCCCCTGCTCAGGCTGTGCTTGTGTGATTGAGGGCAATAGATGCTGCAGAGTGGCCTGGGGGACATGTGGAAGGACAAGAAGTCAGGGGTCAGGAACTGCATCATGGAGGCTTGAGGGGCCCTTGAAGAGACCTGTCTTTTAATGAATTATGAAGCCCTTACACTGTCCTGGATGACCCTCACTGATGTACAGAAAATAGGCTGCTAAGACAAAAAAGGAGCAGCGAAGCCAGTTAGGATGTGGTTCTGGAATATCCAGGCACAATGACAGCTCAAACTGAGGTGGTGAAACTGAAAGTGTGAGGAAATGTAGGTTCTTTGGTTGTATTCTGAAGGCAGAGCTGAAAGAATACACTGATAGACTGAAATGGAATCAAGGACAACTTGGACTTTTTACCTGAGCAACTGGAAGGATGGGGGTACCATCAACTGAGATGGGAAGATGGGGAAAAATTGATTTTGGAGAAACAGTCAGTGTATGAGTTTCCATTGGCTGCTGTAACAAATTACAACAAACCTTTTGGATTAAAACAGCACACATTTATTCTCTTACACCTCTGCAGGCCAGAAGTTTAAACTAAGTTTCACTGGGTCAAGGTCAAGGTGGAAGCAGGGCTGCACTCCCTATGGAAGCTTTAGGTGAGAATCTGTTTCCTTCAACTTTGCAGGTTCTAGAGCTGCATTCTTTACATTCCTTAGCCCTTGGCCCCTTACATCATCTTCAAAGCCAGTGGCATAGTATCTTCTCTGACTGCTTTTTCTGCTTCACATGGCCTTCTTCTCTTCTGTATCAAATATCTCTCTGCACCTCTCTTATAAAGACACTTGTAATGGTATTTAAGGCCTACATGGAGAATCCAAGATCATCTTTCATCTCGAGAGCCTTAACTTAATCACATCTGCAAAGTCTTCTTTGCCATGTAAGGTCACATGTACCCAGGTTCTAGGGATTAGGGAGTGAACATCCTCAGAGGGCCATTATTCAGCTATTTTGGGTGCACTGAGTATGAGATGTGTAGTTGACCTCCAATGGCATCACATTGAAAAGTCCACATTGAAGGTCAGAGATGAATGAAACTATGAGCAGATGCTATTGGAAGCTGTGAGGCTGAGTGAGATGACCAAGGAGGTGAATCTGGGCAGAAAAGAACCTGAGATGGACAAGTAATGATAAGAAAGTAACCAATGAAGGGAAGAAAGGCAACACAGTGCTGGGGTCAAATGCTATATGCCAGTCAAAGAAGGTAAACCCCCTACTCAGTGACTTCCCCCTCCCATCTTGTCCTGCCTCTGACCTGAATTTGGGAGGTGGGTAGTAGGGAGAACCTGCCTGCCAGGGACATCAGGGTAGGTGTCTCCTTACTTCATGCCCCCATTATTGTTTCCTCACCTGGTGGAAGGAGAAGAGACTGTGTCCAGCTAGTCAGAAGTCAAATCCAGGCTCTTATCTGTTGCCTCTAACTCTGGACAGTAATCATGGGGGCCAATAATCATCAAGTGATGGCTGAAGTCAGAGTCTTCTCTAAGCCCCTTTCATGGACCAATTCATTTAAGCCTCACCTACTTTATAAAAGAAGTGTGTTCATGACTCCCCTTTAAACAGGGGAAACAGAGGCTCAGGAATATTCAGTGTGTTGATCCAGGGCACACAGCTAAGATACAAAAGGTGTTCTGTGTAAGGAGTTCTCCCCTTTCCCACTGTTTATTGTTAGTTTTTCACGGTGTGTGCATGTGTGTATGTGCATGTGTGAGCATGTCCATGTATGAAAATATATTCTGCATGTGGGTTTCACAAGTATGCATGTATGCATTGCATGTGCACATACATGAGTGTGTGCCTGTATGTGCACAGGTGTGCAGGTATGTGTGAATGTGCATGTGTGCCCTTAGTGTGGGTAGAAGAGGGCTTTAGGTTTCAGCACAGAAAGTTCAATTTTCAATTTTCCTTAGTAGGACAGCCCCTTGACAGAACCCCCAATCCTTCTGTTTGTCCTCATGGCCCCTCACTTATGGCAAGGACAGACTCCTGGGACAAAGAAACAGGTGACAACTGAAGTGAACTAAAGCATGTTTATAGGACATTGGTGGTGCAGAAGAAGCCTGAAGTCAGGACAGCTGGCTTTGGGACAAGCAGGTGTCTGGCCTGAGGAAAGCACAAGTAAGCACAGGGCCAGGACCAGGACAGGAAGAGCAACCTGCTTCACCTGTCAAGAAAGAACTGTCTTCTCTACCTTCCTTCTTGGAGCCTAGAAGAGAGTCTGGGGAGGCTGGGCTCTATGGTGGACAGAGGTGAACTGGGCACTGAGAGATGAGGTTGGAGTGTCTCCCTGCACAGAGTCCAGGTGGAGTCTTCTTAACTTTCTGGCATCCAAGGATGGGGTATGGAAGCTGAGCTTCACTTCTCTGCAGCTGCAGAGTATCTGCCCACCTGGGCCATCTCTTTGTGGAAAGGCTTCTTCACCTACAAGAGCCCTGGGGGTCAGAAAAGGGGCTGGCAGCCAGAGGGGGTACAGATGGGGGCCCATGAGGAGCAGGGTCCCAGGGATAACCCACCTTGGTGGGGAGGGGTTTACCCAATGGGCTCTACAGGCTGAATCTCCATCTTATGGGAGGGATGTGGGTAGAAGTGCCATGGAAGGTCAGTAGCATGGGGAGGAGGAGAGGGCTACAGCCTCACAGCCACAGGCTGAGAAGTCCTGGTGGCCTCATTGGGCTAGGGCCAGTCTCCTGGGCCATGTATGGGCTAACATAGCTCCTAGGCCCCACATCCTTACCACTGCCCATTCCAAAATCCCGAGACCAACCCCAGAAGATCCCCATGGAAAAGACTCCAGCAGACTTCACATCCTACCTCCATGTCTGCATGGAGTGGGAACCTGAGTCCAGAAGGAGCCCCCAAATGCCCAGTGAAGAAGTGTCAAAGCCAAGCCTGGTCAGGGCTTTCCATACTACATACCTTGATGAAGGTGACAAAGCCACTGTAGAGTAGGGTGAGGAAGAAGAGGGCCACGAACGTGAACAGTGTGGTCCACAGGCTGCTGATGTCATCAAGGTCTGCATAATTGTCATTGTTTTTCTCCTCACTTTGAGGGACTAAGGGGGTTGTGGCTTGGCCTGGGGGAAGAACTGATGAAGAGTGAGAATGATCTCAGACCTGCAAGCAAGGGCCACCTCCCTGCATGGCCCCATTCATAGGAGGGAGCTGAGCACAAGGCCAACTCTGTTCTAGGATGTGGCTTTTCTCTACACCAAACATCCATCCTCTTGATCATCCTTCTGTTCACTCATCAAGCATCTATTAAGTGCAATCTCTATGTCAGGACTATGTTAGGCACTAAGAATTCAACAGAGGCAGACACGTGATGTAGCCTTAAATGGGACAGCCAGATCTTAACCAAATACTCTAGGAAATAATCAGTATGGCTCCCATTACAAGGTCTATGAGAGAGGTTAGGTAGAGCTTAACTGTGTACATAGTGGACCTGACCCAGACAGGTTGGTTAGCAAGAGCTGTGCTTAAGAAGCAACTGTGATGTGAAAGAGGAAGTGGTGTTAACCAGGCAAAGAGAGGAGGGAACAGCATGTTAAGCAGGAAGAAGAGCATGCACAAATACCCTGTATGAGGAAATCACATGACACAAGAAGGGGCTGAAGAAGCCCAGAGTGGAAAGCCCAGGGTGTGTGGTGAGAAAGGAGGCAGAGCAGAGCAGTATCCAGAATATGCTGATGCTTTCTTTTATCCTAATAGCAATAGGAAACCATTGATGGCTGTAAAGAAGAGAAGATTATGACCAAATTTGTATATCAAAAAAGTCATTACAGGGAGACTTTCAGGGAATATGGTAAAGCATATCCAGGACTCAGTCCTTCCACTAAAATCTATTAAATAGGCAAGAAATGTCTGAAACAACTATTTTAAAACTTTGGAGGCCATAAGAAAACTGTACAGCTTCCATGGAAAAGCAGAAAGAAGAGGTTGGTAAACTATGATAAAGAAAAGTAAATTGCTCTCTCTAAGCAGCTACCAGTGCCCATCCCCCAATCTCACAGCAGGCCACCTTAGATTCCAGTCCCTAGCTAGCTTGCTGATGACAAAAGAGAACATAAAAATCCTCATCCCATAGAACAAGGATGGGCATGGTCAACCCCTGATCATGGCTTTTGATTAATGAACGAAGATTGGTGGGTACCCAGGTCTGAGTGAAGCTTTTGCTTTAACCATTGCTGGACAAAGACAGTGACAGTCACTCTTTCAATCTGGCCCTGGACAAAGGTGGTGGCTGCCATTGTTTCAACCCTGCCTACACAGGGGTGAAGTTAGAAGCTGAGAAATAATTTTTAAAAATCATGTTCAATATGCTAAAGGAGATGAGGGAAAGTACAGAAAAAGAACTAAAGGATATCAGGAAAACAATGCATGAGCAATATGAGTCTAAGTGAAGAGACAGAAATTGTGAAAAGGAAACAAATAGAATTATGGGAGTCGAAGACCACAGTAACTGAAATGAAAAATGCCCAGGAGGATTTCAAGAGCAAATTGGAACTGGCAAAAGAAGAATCAGTAAACTTAAAAACAGGACACTTGAGACGAGTCAGGCTGAGGAGCAGAAAGAAAAAAAGAAATATTGAAAGCAAAAACAGCATAAGACATCCTTGGGACACCATCAAGTTCACCAATATATGAATTATGGGATTCCCAGAAGGAGAAGAAAGACAGAAAGGGGAAGAAGGAATAGCCAATGAAATAATGAAAGAGGACTTCCCAAACTTAACAAAAGATATGAATATGCACATCCAAGAAGCTCAGAGAACATCAAACAGCATAAACATGAAGAAAAAAACCCTGTCATATATTGATTACACTATCAAATGCAAAGGATAAGGAGAAAGTTCTGAAAGCTGCAAGAGAAAAACAATGGGTTATGTACAAAGGAGCCCTTATTAGGTTGAGTGCTAATTTCTCATTATAAACCATGAAGGCAAGAAGGCAGTGTGTTGAAATACTTAAAGTGCTGAAAGAAAACAACTTCCAGTTAAGAATTTTATATCCAGTGATACTCTCTTTCAAAAATGAGGGAGCGATTAAGACATTTTCAGATAAACAAAAGCTGAGGGCATTTATCAGCACCAGACCTGCCCTAAAAGCAATGCTAAAGGGATTTCTTCAGACCAAAAAGAAAGGACATGAGAGAGTAGTTCAAAGTAGCATAAAGAAATAAAGACTTGAGGCAAAGTTAGCCATTTAGGTAATTATAAATGCCAGTAATATTTTATTGTATCATTCGGTATGTAACTCCACTTCTTATTTTCTACAGGTGCTACAATACAAATGCATAAAAAATAATGATAAATCTATGGTTTTGGACATATCATGTACAAAGATATAAGTTGTAACAAGTACCAAAAAATGATGGGATAGGCAGAAAGATATAGGAAAAGCATATGTGCATGCTATTGAAGTTAAGTTGGTATGAAACCAAGTGTTATTGTTATATATTTGGAATGTTAAATTTTAACATCATAGTAACCACAAGGAAAAGAGATGAAAAATATATCTAAATAGAAATGAGAAGGCACTCACTATGGTACAGCTCACACACAAAATAAAATAAATATAAAAATAGGCATTAGCAAAGTGAGGGACAAAAAGAGACTCACATTAAATTCAAAGATATGAATAGATTGAGGGTAAAAGGATGGAAAAAATATATACCATGCAGTGGTAACAAAAAGAGAGCTGGATGGCTATAATAAAATCAGATAAAATAGACTTTAAGATAAAAACAGTTATGAGGAACAAAGATGGTCACTATAAACTGATAGAAGGGGCAATTGAACAGGAATATGTAACAGTTATAAATAAATATGCAGCTTATGTCAGTATCCCAAAATTCATGAAGCAAATACCAACAGATCTGAAGGGAGAAACTGATGCTTCTACATTAATAGTAGGCAAATTTCAATAATGATTAGAACATCTAGTCAGAAGTTCAATAAAAAATACAGGGATTGAATGATACACTAAACCAAATAGAACTAAAAGGCATATATAGATCCCTGCACCCAAAAAAAACAGGATACAAATTTTTTCTCTAGTGAACATGGATCATTCTCCAGGATAAACATTTGTTGGGAAACAAAAGAAGTCTCAATAAGTTAAAAAATGCTGAATCATAAAACGCATATACTCTGACCACAATGGAATGAAGCTAGAAATTAATAACAGGGAGAAAGAGAAACTTCACAAATATGTGGAAATTAAACAACATATACTTAAACAACCAATAAGTTAAAGAGGAAAGCAGAAGTGAAATTAGGAAATATTTTGAGGTGAAATAAAATAAATATATAGTACCAAAACTTATAGGATTCAGTAAAAGCAGAAATGAGAGGATGATTTATAGCTGTAAATGCTTAGATTAAAAAATAAGAAAGACTTCAAATTAGAGACCTAACCTGAAAATTGGAAGGACTATTAAAAGAAGAGCAAACTAAACACAAATTGAGAAGGAAGGGAATAACAAAAATTAGAGCAGAGATAAATGAAATAGAGAGCAAAACAACAATAGAATCAAGAAAACCAAAAGTTGTTTCCTTAAAAATATCAGTAAAATTCACAAACTTTTAACTAGACAAAGAAAAAGAGAGAGAGAGGATCCAAAAAACACAAATCAGAAATGAAAAATGGATGTTACTAGCAACCCCACTGAAATAAAAAGTAAACAATTGCACACCAATAAATCAGATAACTTAGATGAAAGAGACAAATTATTAGAAACATACACACTACCTACACTGACTAAGAAAAAATAGATCTCAACAAACTAATTGCTAGCAATGAAATTGATTCAATAATTCAAAATCTCCCCAAAAAGAAAAGTCCAGATCCAGATGTCTTCACAGGGGAATTCTACCAAATATTCAAAGAAGACTTAACTCCAGTTCTTCACAAACTCTTCTAAAAATTGAAGAGGGAGAAACGCTCTCTAACTCATTCTATACCCTCATACCAAAGCTGGATAAAAATAGAAGAAAAGAAAACTAGAAACCAGTATTTCTTATGAATATAGATACAAAAATCCTCAACAAAATACTAGCAAACTGAATCCAAGAGTATATTAAAAGAATCATAAACCATGATCAAGTGTTATTTATCCTTGGTATGCAAGGTTGGTTAAACATAAGAAAATCAATTAATTTAATACTCTGCATTAAGAGAACAAAGGAAAAAAGCATATGATCATCTCAATCGATGCTAAAATGGCATTTGACAAAATACAGCACATATTCTTCATAAAATCCCTTATAACACTAGGAATAGAAGGACACTTCTTCAACACAATAGAAGCCAAATATGAAAAGTCCACAACTAAGATCCTACTTAATGGTGAAAGACTGAAAGCTTTTCCTCTAAGATCAGGAACAGAACAAGGATGCCCACTGTCACCACCTTTATTCAACATTGTAAAGGAAGTCCTTGCCAAAGCACTTAGGCAAGAAAAATAAATGAAATTCATCCAAATTAGAAAGGAAGAAGAAAACCTTTCTCTATTTGCAGATGATATGATCCTATATACAGAAAATCAGAACAAATCCACAAGAAATTTCCTAGAGCTAATAAATGAATTCAGCAAAGTGGCAAGATGAAAGATTAATATTCAAAATTCAGTAGTGTTTATATACACAAGCAATGAAAAATCAGAAAAATAAACTATGAAAATAATTTTATTTACAATAGCAATTAAAATATTAAAATATCTAGGAATAAATATAACCAAGAATAAAAGACTTGCACACAGAAAACTACAAAACATTGCTAAAACAAATCAAAGAAGACCTAAATAAATGGAAGGACATTCATGTTTTTGGCAGGGTAAAGGGCCTAGATAACTAGCGCCATCTTGAAAAAGAAGAATTAATTTGGAGAACTTACACTTCCCAATCTTAAAACATATTACAAAGCCACAGTAATCAAAACAACATGGTACTGGCACAAGGACACACATATACACCAATGGAACAGAATTGAGAGCCTGGAAATCAACCCTTTCATTTATGGACAACTGATTTTTGGTAGGGTGGCAAGAACCATACAATTGGGAAAGAATAGTCTCTTCAAGAAATGGTGCTGGAAAACATGGTTTTCCATTTGCAAAATAAAAGGCCTCTATCTCACACCATATACAAAATCAAAAGCCTTAATATAAGAGCTAGAACTATCAAACTCTTAGGAGAAAACTGAGGGAAGCATCTTCAGGACCATGTGTTATGAAATGGTTTCTTAGAATTTACAAAGCACAAACAACAAAATAAAAAAATAGATAAATGGGACCTCATAAAAATTAAAACCATTTGTGCATTAAAGGACTCTATCATGCAAGTGAAAAGACAACTTACTCACTGGGAGAAAATATTTGGAAGCCACATATTTAATAAGGGTTCAAAATCCAGAATAAATAAATCTACAACTCAACAATAAAAACACAAACAACCCAATTAAAAAATGGGCAAAAGATTTGAACAGAGAGCTCTCCAAAGAAGATATACATATGGCCAGAAAACACATGGAAAGATGTACAACATCATTGTAAGGAAATGCAAATCAAAATCAAAATTTGATACCATTTCACACCCATAATAAGAATGGCTGCTATTTAAAAAAAAAGGAAAATAACAAGGGTTGGATTGGAGGAGGAGAAATAGGAACACTCATTCATTGCTGGTGGCAATGCAAAATGGTGCAGCCTCTGGGGATGGCAGTTTGGCGGTTCCCCAGAAAACAAAGTACAGAACTACCACATGACCCTGTAATCCCACTGCTAGGTATATATCTAAAGAACTGAAAGCAGGGATCTGAACAGATATTTGCACACTTACGTTCATAGCGGCATTATTCACAATTGTCAAAAGATGGAAGCCACCCAAGTGTTCAACAGTAATATTATTCAGTCATAAAGAGGAATGAAGTCCTGATATATGTGACAACATTGAGGACTCTTGAAGACATCATGTTGAGTGAAATAAGCCAGTCACAGAAGGGAAAATATTGTAGGATCTCATGATATGAAATAATTATAATAAGCAAACTCATAGACTCAAAATATAGAATATAGGTTAGCAAGGGATGGGATGGGATAGGGAATGGGAAATTGAGGCTCAAAATGTACAGAGTTCCTATTTGGAATGATGGAAATGTGGTAATGGATGGTGGTGATGGTAGTACAACTTTAAGAATGCAATTAACAGCACTGAAATATATACTTGAGTGTAAATTAAAAGGGGAAACATCAGATTGTACATATTTTGATAGACAAAATGAAAAAGAAATCCATAGAATTACACTACACAATGAACCCTAAGTTAAACCACAGACTTTAATAGTACAATTATAAAAATGTGTCATCAATTGTAACAAATGCTCCTCACAATGGCAAGCTGTTGTTGGTGGGGTGGTGTATGGGAATCCTGTATTTTATACATGATTGTTCTGTAAACCCAGAACTTCTGTAATAGAAAAAAAAAAGATTTTCTTAGGAAAATGGATCCCAGTAATAAACTATGAATATACCACCCAACAAAAGTCATTATGCCTGGAGATTGGAGATTGAAGTGAGAAGGAAGATGGAAGGGGATTTTGTTCAGACTTTGGGAAAACAGACTCAATCCATGGCAGGAAAGCCCATGGGCAAGTAGGAAATATCATACCACCACAAGTCACAGAATTTCCCATTATGGGGCTCCATACACATTCATCCAACAATCATTTATTGAGGATCTCCTGTGTGCTTGACCAGAATTACTCAAAGTGGAGTGGGGTCTGTGTATGGAGCTGGTCAACAAAACATTTGTCATGGGTGCATGAGGAAGTTAGAACAGAAGTTGCGTGTGAGTATTAGAAATTTTAAGAGCAGTATGCTGGATCTAATAAAAAAAATGGCATATATTTGGATTTGCTCATTTCAGCTTTCCAGTAATTATTTTTATTGCATTTTACAAAAGCATTAGCTCATGATGAGATGGAAATTAGAAACAAACAAACAAACAAACAAACAAAAAACAACAAAATTATCTAATCGTTTATCACAGATAATTTGAGAAGTAATAGTAATGTTCCAGATGCCTGTAATACAGTGATAAAGAAGACTCTGCCTTACAGATCTTATAGTCCAGGAGTTAGACAGCTAAACGTGATGATGGTTCAGCATGGCTGGTGCTCCGTCCAGGTAAATGCAAGGTATACCAGATCGCATATGGAGCATATGCCCAGACCTGGGCATCAGGGGAGCCTTCTCAGAGACATGGGGGAATTTGTGGAGATGTGAATGATAAGTAGAAGTTGGTCAGATGAGGAGGGTGAGAAGGTTCCTCAGGCAGGAGGAGCAGGGTTGAGAAGAATTTCAGGTGCAAAAGGTCATGCCCCATTTTCACTCTTCATTGCAATGTGTTAGGACAGGTTCATGGGCAGGCAATCAGGCAGAGCCTGGGAAACATTTCCACAAGGTCTTTTTGTGGAAAAAATTTTTTTTCCTAAGGGCAATGGGGAGCCATGAAAAGATTTTAAGCAGGGGGTGACATCATCAGAATTATGTTTGAATTCCAACATCTGGATCATCTGTGGATCTAACTCTATTTATTTTTAAAAATCTTGGTTATGGATTACATTTATCTGCTCTTTTGCATATCTCTTAATTTTTTATCATATGCTGGACATTGTATATAAACGAATAGTAGAGCTTGAAGTAGAAAATCAATGTATATTTTCCACAGAGAGGGAACACCCTTTACTCTACCAGAAAAAGAGAATAAAGGGCTGATCTCTTCATTTTAATCAAGAGTTGAGATGGGCTAGGGCTTGGTGGCAACATTAGCCTCAGTTCACCTCTGGTTTTACATTTTTTGAGGCTGGGTTTGGACTATGGGATCTAAGCATCATGCAAGATTGGAGATTTCTCTCTCAGCTTCTCAACTCCATTAGAAGCTGCTGATTACTTAAAAAGGTCTTCTGTGGAGAATTGGTGGGCAGGGAGAATTATTTTAGCATTTGAGGCCCTTCCATATTCTCATCCCTTATACCAGGCCATTCAGGCATGAACATGTTGGCTGATTTCTTCACGTCCCTTGTCTCAAATGGATGGCCCATCCCTCTGTCCACTTGTATCCAGACTTGAGTTTAAAGTGGTCACCAGTCTCTGTCTTCACATAGGAATTTGGTTCAAATAGGCTTCTTTGAGTCCTCAGCTCTTTAACTACTTTGAATAAAAGTATGATTATAAAAGTTCATTTGGTGTTTCTTTTTGTTACAGGAGGAATGGCCGTCTTTCACTACCTTCTACATCTTAATTAAAAGCAGAGCCCAAATGTACATTTTAAAAAGACTATCTTGACTGCTGAATAAGGGATGGATTGCAAGGGGTGAAAAGTGGTAGTGGGGAGACTAACCAGGTGAATAATAATAATAATCCAGGTTAAAGAGGAGGTTTAGTGGAGGAAAGCAGGAAGATTCGAGGTGCCCAGGGGTTGTAAATTCAACTGGCTGTGAGGGTGATGAAAGTGGGGCATACCCCTGGAATTATGCCTGTGGGACCTGGGAAGATTCAACCTGCCTTGACACAAGGAACATGGGATGAGGAGAAGGGTTTGAGAAAGGCAGACCTGGGGACTGAGGGAAACGGGATGAGAGCAGGACAATGGCAGCAGGGATATGAGAGGGACTTAGCATGAGACAACCTCAGTGATGTTGTTTTTCTAGTAACAATGATGATCACATTTGTTATGCCAGGTAAGGAGGGTAAATGACAAGCTTGGCCTGTGTTGAGTATGTTGCCTGCATCACCTTGTTTGGAAAAAAGGGACTGGTGGTGGGTTAACTCAGAACCAAGAGGGAACAATCCATGGATACCTCAAGAGGAGAACTTGAGAGTGGCAGGGCAGGTGTGTCAGGTAAAGAGGAAACTGGGGATCTTTTGAGGAAAAAGCCACAACCATAAGGAAGAGAGGATGGCCTGGTAGGGGTTGGAGGGGAACAGGGGGAGCTTGTGATTAAGTCAGGAGTGGAG
>JAQZBX010068581.1:0-15723 GCA_029593785.1 Cabassous unicinctus | reverse complement strand
CTAACTTCCAAAGTTTTAAAAAGTTTTCCTTCAGGTAAAAGAAGCCTATAGGAGTGGAAGTGAGCTGGAAGACTAAGGAAAAATAGATGTGCCAACAAAGCTACAGTTCACACATAAATTCCACTCAAACTTTTCTTCTAAGCTTTGCTCCAAAGTGCCGCCTGTGGTTTATTTCCAGGGTTACGGAAGACGGGGATCCCTATGTGCGTCCTGAGGATGAGAACTACGAAAGCGACTCTGTCCGGCAGCTGGAGAACGAGCTCAAGATGGAGGACTACCTGAAGCAGAAGCTGCAGGACGAAGCCTACCAGGTACCAGGGCGCCTGGCCCCACCCCCACGCCACCCTTCCCCAGCCTGCTCAAGCTGGGTCTCTAACGTTACTCACAAGGTCAGGGCCTCCTTCTTCCTTCCAGCCTCCATTTTCAGAGTGTCTCAACTGTGCTCCTTAGCCCATCTTATAGCTAAAAATTTTAAACACATCTTATAGCTGTCACTCACCATGTTTTCTGACAAACTGTGATCTGGAAAGTGAAAAGAGGCTGAGGCATGATGATTAACAGATATATTTTTCCTCATAGATGAAAATAGAGATACAAAGAACAGGGCACAAGGAAATTGAATAAGCACAAATATATCTCTTCCCTTTTGAGGGAAGTAGGTGCAGTGATCTTCTCCTGGAATCATTCGCCTCCCTCTCTTCTCACTTCATGCCAAATGTAAATGAGTGACAGACCTCACCGAGAAATGTTGGGGCAACTGTAAGCTAGGTGTGGATGGGCAGATTTTTCAGATATACTGGAGTATATGAATCCATCTGAGAATTCGCTGAACATAACACATGCAATTGGGAATAAGTATAATTATTAACATCCCAAAGGCAATGCTGTTTTCCCCCATGGAGATTGTTCTACTGCCTTGTTTGTCTTTCTTGTTTGTTCCCTTTCTCTCTAACCCACCGGTGTTTTTGTTGGGAATCTGGGGGCTCGGGGATGTTTGCCTGCTCTGGGCCTGCTGTTTTCCAGGCCCCGGTGGGCTATTTCATCATAACAGGCTTTCTGTCGATCGGCCAGACCAACTTTCTCCACATTCTTACATCACCAGTGAACCTCTCCTACTCTGCTAGTGAAGGAAAGAGAAGCAGAGAAAACAAATTATGTTCTGCTCTCGTATGTTTATAGATTAAGTCTTGAAATATTTTTCCCAAAAGAATGTAGAAGAAAGGGAAATTGGAGCCTTCCAACCCCACTCCAACAACACAAAAGAAAAGTTTTCCTCTTTAGAAGTTTCCACTAGCCTTTTCAGTCTAAAAACTACATTTCAGATGTAAATAAAATGTTAGCCTAGTCATACCAAAAAAAGTGACTATATGTAAAGCGGGGGTTCTTAACCAAGGGTCCATGGAAAGATTTCAGGGGGCCCATGAGTTTGAATTGAACATTCAAAAACCATTATTCTTGTGGGGATGTGTTGGTGTGGGTGTGATATATTTATTAAATAATACACAGTATAGTGTGGACTTAGTAAGGGGTCCGTGGTTTTCACCTGACTGGCAAAGGGGTCCATGGAACAAAAAGGTCAAGAACCCCTGATGTAAAGCCATGTCCCAACACTACAGAAATTGTCAGTCTCCTGACATGCAGACCCATGGGACACATTCTTTCTTTGCTACTTCTTATGGGCCATCCACAGAAGGGATTTAGCTTGGAATGAAGGTGCCGGAGCATCCCTGGGGAACTCTGAGGGATGGCATTCCTCCACATAATTCACCTGGCTCCACCACACAGAACGAGAGATTTGTAGCTAAATAATCAGTGAAGTGGTTGTGTTGTTGGAGGCTCTTTTAGACCTCCTCTCTAAGCTCATTTCTGTTTCTGGACATTAGTGACAACACTGAAATTGTAGAAATTCTGTCTTTTAAGGGAGATGACCTTTTACAATTCCATATAAAATATTCAATTTTTATTTATTTTAATGAATTGGGCATTTAACCTTATATAAGTAAAATGAAGAAAAAATTGATTAATGGTTTAAGATCTTGGAGTTTTGGCATCTCTGGTAAATCTTAAGCTCTTATGCAGTGCTTTATGAATCAGTTCAACAGCTGGGAAGTGCTATATTTATTATGTGAGTGTGTGGGAACTACCAAGACTCAGAACTAGCTTGCTCTCTCCTTTCCCTTCCATGCCTGCTAACTTTAAGTGTCAAGGATAGGACAGGGACCTGAGAGAATACAACAGGTCTGTGTCTCGCCGCTCAAGACATATGCCCTGGAGAAGGTTGCGGTGGTTTTCCTTGGATGCTCTGTGAGCACGTGGTCATTTGATGGATCAGAATGTTACCTCCATTCATTGGACTCTTGCTCTGTCTTTGTGCATGGCTTCCAACAAAATAACTCACCAGCTTGACCGCATCACAGACTTGACATGTCACCTTTCTTGTTTGTGTCCTTTGTCACCCACAGGTCAGCTTGCAAGGTTGAATGCAATATCCTTTATCACTCTCCTCTCAAGTAAGTACCCTCTTATTTAGGAGGAAATGCAGCCACTGTACACTGAATTCTGATAACTTGTACCTAAATTCACGATCACCCTCTCTTAGATGGTTCTATGTGATAAAATGTGCTCCTTCCCTGATGATATCGAACAAATCACCCCAGTTTAGGGAACATTTCATTCTACTCAAGAGCAGATTTGGCAGACATCTTTAGGTGTTCATTTTTTACTCTATTCATTAGGAAAATTGGCACAGAAACTTCTATAACACTAGAGTTGCCCCAGAAATCCTCTGTGGCTACAAAGCTTTCGTAGCCATAGGACCAATCCATAACAATACTCAACTTTGCATATCCAACTAGTCCTTGAGAAGGAAAAAGTCCAAGCTTGCTCAGCACCTCTAGGGATGGGACAACTCCTTAGTCATGTTGTACTTAGGGCCCAAAAGAGCAAATGTATGTACCTTAACAAGCAAAACCATGGATTACTAAAGAAAACAAAAGAATCAAAACATAGAGGAAAAATTCTGCAACCTTGTATTTTTGGAAAAGCTGATTCAAATCCACTGTGCAATTCAGCAGGATATAAATTAATTTCCAAAAGCATTTATTTGGCATGCGATCCCACCCCAAGGATCTACCAAAATACAGGGAAAATCTTTGTCTGGTATTATCATTGTCTCCTCATAATTTTTTAAAGTAAAGAGAATGACACTTGACTAGCAGGATAACTTTAATAGAGTGGTCTGAAGCGTAGGCTCTGGACTCTAACAGACCCGACTTCAAATATGGGTTCTGCCACCTCCTAGCAGTGTATGCCTTGGTAAATTAGTAAACCTCTCTGAGCCTCAATTTCCTCTGTACACCACAGGCCATAGTACCTACCTCACAGAGGAGTTGTATTAAATGGTACATTGTTTTAAAGAGCTTAGCATGCTGGCAAGCACACTCTAATTTATTATGAGTATGCTACATACATGCCTGGCACTGTGCTCAGTGCTTTGTGACCAATCAATTCAGTAACTGGGAACTGCTATATTTATTACGTGCGTGTGTGGGAACTACGAGACTCTGAACTAGCTTGCTCTCTCAACTTTTATAAACCAGTTCAAGACTCACTTAATGTGCAATGATTTGATATAGCTTGTGCCACACTGTCCCATAGGTCTTGGTGGTCTTTCTGGCTCCAGCTGATGGACATTTGTACATCTCCCATTGAATTTCAAACTAACACACCACTCACAGTAATCTGGTTGCATGGGCCCGAGGACTTAAGGCTACGTTAGGTATACAAGTCTTCTCCAACCACGGAATCCTTTAAGTCTACAGTGCAGTTGACAGTAAGCTCCATCAACTCTGGTTGCCAAATTGAAAAAGGGATATATATATCCTAATGACATATCAATTAGCAAAGAATACATTCTAGCTCAAACACTACTGACCCCTGTCTCAAGCCTCCAATTTAGATTAAGCAAGTAAAAAATCATGGTCTAATTGCTAATTTGAAATATACTTGATCCATAAGACTCTTTAGGTATAAGAGAAAGGATCTTACTGACCACATTCTATTCTACTTCCCTTTGATTTGAGAATACTATACCACATGCTCTCCTGATTCATTTTGACTAGAGTGAAAAAATTCCCTAGGGCTGTTTCTGAAAATATTCACTCCACTTATAACAAACCCAGTCCCAAAGGAGAAAGTCTTTTCCTTTAATAGCAGTTCTTTCTCTTTAACTCCAGTAATTTGATCCTTTTTGTTCTGTACATTATTTAAGCATTGGCAGCTAGTTCTTAGAGAAAAAAAAGTAAGCCTAATAAAACACCCTTGACATAAACCCAGATGAAAAGTGGTATTTGTTTCTTGTACCTAAAAGCCAAAAAATTCACTACTCTGAAAGTTCTTAGGCCATTGTTTTATCATTGTTGTAAATACGGCAGTGAGAAACTAAAACACGTGTGGCCTTCTGCCATTTACTGCATCCTCTAGCCTGCCTAGCTGCTGTGCCACATGAACCAGCCTGCCACTAATTCAGCCACTTAGGCAAAATTGTTGAAAACTTGATAGAACACTGCAGAAGCTAGTGTCTTATCATCTTTTCAGCTAGCTCTATCCTACTATAATTTTCCTTAATATGGCCAGAAAATATAGCTGAAATTTTGGAACAGTTTATACTATTAAAATTGTTTTCTTTGGACTCTGATTGGGCTGCAAGAAGAGAAAGCATCCCAAAGTATAGACACCTCATGTCCATGGGTGCTGAAGCCTATGTCCTTGGATTATAAAGTCATTAGCCAATACTGAGGCAGGCAGAAGGTGGGAGCAGGAGAAATAAAAGGCCCATCCTCTGGTCAAAAAGACCTTCAGGTCTAAAAAGAGTGTTAGAGAAAAACTTGATTTACTGTTTTTCAAATAGCCACTTTTGAAGAAACAGCATCCATAACTGTTAGCACTCAAGCTGTAGGGTCGACCAAGACTCCATTTCACCGCTCAGATCTTCAATCTGTCCCTTTACCATCCTCTGGCCACATGGTACCACATTGGCCAACCACATCCTAACTTCAGTTTGGGGGGACTGGATAAGCAAATGTGGATTTATTTATAATCCACATGGTGTTCTGATGATGGGTCAGCAGCCTCATCTCCCTGTCCAAAGGACAGCACATACATTCCTATTTGAGCTGCTGAAACCTTCCAGAAGCCTTCAGGTACATTTTACACAAGAGAGGCAGCCTGCAGTACTTCTCGGCCTCTCTTTCAGATGGTGCAATAGCACACAAGATCCTAGGACATTAGCTCCTGATTGTCATAGGAAGGGAGAGGAGGGTGTGTGTGCATGTGTGAGTGTGTGTGTCAGGGAAAAAGGGAGATCCTATGCTTCATAACCCTAATTTAGAGAACAGTTTTCATCTCTTAAAAAAAATTACACATTCCTTATTCCCAGGCAAGCTATAGTCAGACAGATGATGAAAGTAACATGAAAACTGATGATGATGGAGAGTGCTGCACCCACACAGAGGAGGAGGACAGCAGCCTGGCAGCAAGCTCGTGGAAGAGAGCAACCAGCACACGCAGCAGCTCCCGACAAACCCCCGCCCCCACAGATGTGTTCTGCTGACTGCCGTGCAGCTAACTTTTTATTCTAAGATTTGTAGTTCATAGGTGTGTGTTTTGGGAAGGAAAAAAAAAAAAAAGACTTTTGTTTCAAGCTAACTTATCAGCTACATCTTCTGTAACGTGGTTCACCCCGGTAAAGAACACAGGCTGAGAGCCGTGCTGCTGTGACACAGGATGGCAGTATTAACAAGCATTTTAAACCTTTGCACATGATATTGAGCCTGTTCCGTTTACAATGACAATATTAATACTGTTTATAGCTAGGAGTTTGATTTCTGGATTCTTTGAGATTTTAGCAAAACACTTTATTATTCACTGTACATTTTTTCCCCACGGCAATTGGGAAAAAAACAACCACTTGCAATTATTCACTAACCCTGACAGCTTTGGTTCCTGAGTGTACAGACTCAGAGCCCAGAAGCCAAGATGTGTTCTTGGCTTGTGTAGTCTGCAGTTGACTGCAAGTCTCTGTGAGCGGTGACAAACCAAACACACCAGGATAATCCATTCTTTGGGGCTTCTTTCCAACTCGGGGTTGTTTTCTTTCAAGATAATCGAACAGATCAGCCATAGAATTTAGTGTAAATATTTTTTTCCAAATAGATATCATATTCAAAAAGACAGCATTCAAATTATATAGAATCTAGTTTTTAAATCAGCACAGATCTTCTTAAAACTGTGAACTATGTTTGAAATACTCGTTACTAAAGCTGTTTATAAACCACAGGTGCCATAAGATCCCCAAATGGACTAAAGTTCCTCTGCTTCCATGGTCTTGTTTCCTCTCGTTTTAGCTGTAGGGCGCATGTCTTCAGCAGCACCGCTCGTTCACAAGTCCCCTATCAGGTTGTCTGGAGGCCTTCTGCTTTAAATGTACAGGCTTAAAGTGCGCTTGCAAACGTTCGCTCTCCTTTTATTTCTGAATGTTTATTGCCTTAGCTGGCCACCTGGCGTTCTGCATGCGGCCTTCTGCGGCCACGTGAGAGGAGACAGGCTCCTCCAGGTTGAGTTGGGGTTTCACTCTCACTGAAAAGCTGGTGTGCAAAGGAAGGAGGACAGAAAATGTTGTGGATGGTCCTTTTTGAGGGCCCTCTTTAGAGACACCTAAAGACCTCCCTTAGGAGTTCTGGGTAAAAGAGAAAAATAATCATCTCTGGGCTTCAAGACTTGATGGAAAAAAAAAAAAACCTGCAACATTTTTGTTACTTTATACTTACAATAGGAGCTTCTCTGAAATCCCTGTTTCATCTTTAAAAGAAAGAAGAGACTATCATTTCAGAACACTGGTTGGTTCTCAAAACTGATCCCCGGGCCAGAGATATCTGCATCACCTGGAGCTTATTCGCTTCAGCGTCTTAGGTCCCACACCAGGCCTGAGAACCTCTTGTGGGGGCAGCCCAGCAGTTTGTGTTTTAATCAGCCCTCCAGCTGATTCTGATTCACGGCAAAGCATAAGAACCACTGCTTTAGAATAAAGTTATGTAACAAATCTCTGGAAAAGCTTATTCAGAATAAGCAAGAAAGGTTCTAAGTCATCCTCAAAACTTCTGTAATTAGATTTTACTTCTAATGTGGGCAAAAACTTTCTCCTGCCCCCACTTACCTGGTCCTTAGTTGGAGGGTACCCAGCTGAAAACAGACGTCCTGGCCAGCATCTTTACGCTCCCTCTCCAGAGGGAACTAAGATGTCCATGTCACTTCGTTTGGTTGGAAACCATCTCCTTGGCTGCCCTTTGGAACAAAATTGCTTGCCTTGGGAATAGGAAAGAGCTCGGTGGGCATTAGTGAGGAGCTCATTCTGTCCCTTGTTGGACTAATTCCCTTACTTCCCTCAAGAGAATCAGCCTGAAAAAAGCCCCTGGACACAGGCAGACACCAACGTGGCAAAACTGCACAGTTCTCAGATTTCTTTGCACAGGTGGATTTTTCTGCAGGTTTTGTTGATGTGTCTTAACGTTCATCTCTTTTCCACTGCCCCGTCCCCTGTGAACCCATACCTCTCTAGATGGAGCAGGTGGCCCCTGGTGCCTCATACTCAGTACTTAAACCACTGCACCCCAACTACCTACATTGCTGTCAGCTCTAAATCCTAGCCAGGTGGTTTCTGAACTCAGAGATCAGACCCTGCAAGTGGCATTCAGCCACTGACTGGACTGAGCTGACCTGTTGTCACTTTGTGTTTCTACACCAAAAAGTCTGTTTAAGGGTTGGACTGTTTTGCTGATAACCTGGTCATAGCTTCCCTTGCCAACTCCATCACACGATTGTTGGTACCATCGTACAAAGCCATTGCAAGGACTCTGGAAACTTCTCCAATGACCAATTTCTGACTAACCGGCCACCTTTTCTTTCTCTTAGCTCCACGTCAGCACTGAGACCAGACTCAAGCACCCCTGTCCTGTAACCGAGACAAAATGGCATGTGTTGTTTTGGGTTTTTGTGGTTTTTGGTGGGTTTCTTTCCTTGGCTCTCCAATTTTACTTTTGGGGCCTGTTCTAAGTGCAAACCCAGCAGGTTTCATCTGTCCATTAGATACAACTATATCTTCCGGCGGTTGTTTCTTGCTTGTTCCACATTGAATTGCACATCCATCTCCATCAATGATGATGGTCTATTAATGAGCACTGGTCTAACACAGCCGACCCTCCCCAAAGCACCATGTAAGGGGGATGGGGAGAGGCGGGAATCTACTGTATGGGATTCAGGAATCAGTTGTGGTTGGTCAGGGCGGAAGTTGGGGTAAGTTTGGTTGAGGGAGATGTGCGGAAGAATGTGAAAAATGGGTTCTCGAATGCTCTACACTAAGTCAGGGAAGGTTCATTTGTAAGTAGTAATGTGAACTGAACTGCATTAAGAGTGTGGCCTTTGTTGTGATATACTGTGTATTTTCTTATATGCATGAGCCAAACTGTTGCATCATAATTTAGCATTGATGTCTGCTTTTATTTTTACCATCTTTGTCCACCCTTCTTAGTTCTTGGCTGTTAACTGTAGATAGACCTTATACATAAGGCAACCTTGGGTTGCTGCAGTCACCTTGGTTCAATTCCACGCAAGGAGCCACAAACAAGAACTCCACTGTGTCCTCAAAAGAAAGGGCATTTTTACTTTAGAACCAAAAAGAAAAAAAAAATCAGACGCATTACATCTTGAGGCTAATTAACTATAAGAAGTTTTTAATTATGACTACTGTAATTTGACACCATTTGAAATAACCAGTTCAGACACTAAAGATTTCACAATATTCCTTGATATTGTAACAGAACTACTATTGTATGGGTTTTTTGTATTGCTGTTAAGTATTGTTTTGTGTGTGTGTGTGTGTTGGAACCTACTGGGGACATGTTATATTTTGAAGTGATTAAACTATTTAATTGTGTGTCTATATTTTGGAATGGAATTATTTCTTCATTAAAAATGTTTTTAAAAACACTATATCTTGAGTGTTTTATTTCTGTGTTTCAACTAATATTTCCTAAAGCAACATGGAGTCAGTCTGTTCAAAGGAGAAAGGCCAGTGCTTGCAGTGTGAAAGCACAAGTTGTTGATTGGGTATTAAGCAACTGAGGCAAAATAGCTGCCTTCTCTGTCTTGGTCACAATGTTTTAAATGAGATACTATTCTACTGTTTACAGAAAGCCTTTTTATAATCAATATGGGGATGCATTTCATCTGCAAAATGGAGACAACAATAGTACCTACCCCTGGAATTCTTGGGTGTATTAAATGAGACACATGTAAAGCCCACAGCATGGTACCTGATATATAGTCTAGTGTGGGACCCGTTAATGTCAGCTGGACTCACGGCCCAGTGATCCTTCCCAAGCACAACCTGAAATCTGAATCTGAAAGAGCTTTCAGCTCCCGCCACATGCCTGAGCAGGAGCATCTCTCCCCTGTGAAGCTCCAAGAGGTACTACTGGACATGAGTCACTAGTCAGCTTCTTTCTTCTTTCATGGAGATTTTCCTTTTAGGACCTTTGGTGACTTTCCTGCCTGCACATCATGGTAGGAACCATCTTAGTCTATCAGAGAGGGTCTCATAAGACTCACCTACATAAAGGAGTTGGGCTATCATTCACTTTTATCCCAGGAGGGTTCTTTGCATCTATGCAAACTTGCCGACCTCTTCTCCAGATATTAATTGTGTAACTCATGATGTATAGGGAGAGGTGGCCTTTTTTAGTTGCCCTATGACACTTTCCCCAAAGCAATGGATGCTGACATACCCTCCAACTGTATAAATCAATGAGAGGCCACTCAAGTGTTCAGAGAGGAGTCAGAGACCTGCAGCAAAGTGAATTCCGGGTCCATGGAGATGGAGAGGGGGCTGTTAGCCTTTTTCACTGGACATTATTCCATTTATCCTTGCCAGGCACGCCCTATACAACCCCTGCAATAAAATCGTTGCAGTCCTTTGCAAAGAATGGTGACGTCCCTCCCTTTGCCCTGCGTCAGTCACCTGGGTTCTATCCCAGTTCCTTTGTTCTCTGCCTCCAAGGACTCTGCAGCCCTGTAGTAAAGGAGACCCAACATTAAACAAACCTAATCGTCAGAGAGATTTTCCAAATGTAGGAAGCTTGCTCCGTCATCCTAATACTTCTAGTTATTCTGCCTCAGTGTGATCTCTTATAACCCACACTACTCAAATGACCTGATCTTGTGTTTCTCCTGCCTTAAAGCCTCCTAAAGCTCTCCCGCTGGCTGTGATCAGCCTTCAGAGTGTGGCATATAAGACCTTCCGCAGTTCGACCGCTACCTACCCTACAAGCTCATCTTCCCCAATCCTAGCACCCACACCTTAATTGCACTCACTGAATGGTCATTCCCAAACTTGGCTACTTCTGTGCTTTGTTTTTGTATTCCACTCTTTCTGTATAAGACTATTTTGACAGGATAACTCTTGGCTGCCGTGTTGAGAATAGACAGTAAAGGGGAGCGGGGCAGGACTAGGGAAACCAGTTAGGAGGCTTCTGCAATAATGATGGCAAAAGAGATGACTATGGTTTAGATTAGGGTAGAGCAAAGGTGGCCACATGCTAAATATATTTTGAAAGTAGAGCAACATGTTTATGGATGGATTGGAATGTGTGCGAGAGAGGCGCCAAGGATGACACCACAATTTGAGGCTCCCAAACTGGAAGAATAGAGTTGCATTACTAAGGCGAGCCAACTTTGGGAAGAGCAAGTTTTGGGGGCAGAATTTCAGGAGCTCAGTTCTGGACGTTATACATTTAAGTTGCATATTAGACATCCAAGTGGAAAGAGGGAGTAGTGAATGGGAAATCGAGGCCTGGAGTTCCTGGTCTGGAGCTATATATTTTGGAGTCTTCATTAAAGAGACGATAAAAGAAACTGGGGAGGTGTGATCAGAAAGGAAAGAAGAAAATCAGGAGCTGTGACATCCTGGAAGCCAAATGATGAAAGTGTTCTGAGGCAGAAGTTGTGCTCAACTGTTTCCCATGCGGCTGATAGGTCAAGTAAGAGAAGAGCTGGAAATTGACCCACTGCATGTGTGTTGAATTGAATTAACTTGATCGCATACAAAGAATGTCTTCAGTTTTCAATTTCCCAGCTCCCACTTTCTAAATGAAATCCCACGGAACACTGAGAGGAAATGCATGTTTGTTCTTCCTCTGAGCGGCTTAAGGGAGTTCTTTTGCAATATAATAAATCCACAGAGTTGTCTCCAGTTTCCATGTCCACACTCCCTTACAACTAGCTGCCTTCCCTCATTCCCATTTGGGGAGATCAATACACAAAGACAACACTGAAAATTTACAAATTGTTGCAGGCGTCATAACAACCACATCAAGGCAGAAAATATTCCCCAACTGACTCTGAAAACGGCTTTTGAATGAAAACAGTATACTATCTGTTATTTTTGGATGAGGAGCCTTTCTTTTATTAATTTTGGAAGTTCATCTGCCTCAATATTTAAGAGGAAGAAAATATAGTACTCTCCTCTGATCTCTGGACGTGTAAATAGAACGTTTAAAAAACTGATCTGCAATTTTATAGCAATGTGTAGATAGTGCGACACTATCTATTGGTTGCTAAATTAAATGAAACAAAGTATATAAAGCACATAGCAAGGTTCCTGGACCTAATGGAAGCTCAAAACATGTCAGTTCCTTGCTTTTTGTCTCCTGTGGAGTTTATAATCGTCATTCATAAAATGAGGACAATGGTTTCTGTTTTCAGAAAAGTCATACAAAAAGAAATTTAACTTAAAAATAAATATAAGGAAGTCTATTCAACCTCATTAGGAGGGAAATGAATGAAAATTAAAACAATAACATATCTACTTAAAACCTATTAAGTGGGGAGCCGATGTGGCTCAGTGGTTGAGCACCGGCTTCCCACATACGAGGTCTCCAGTTCAATCCCTGGCCCCGGTTCCTCGAAAAAAAAAAAAAAAAAAAAAAAAAAAAACTATTAAGTGAACAATGATTTTTAATAAAAGCCAGACAATAATAGAGTGAAGTATCTGCTGATGAGAATATGCACTTGTAAAAAGTTTGTGGGGGTGGATAGGGAGGAGTTGAAAATGTTCATACTTTATTAATTAGCCAATAATACCACATCACGGACTCTCTCTTAAGGAAATTAAACTTTCAGAAAAATATAAATAACTTAAAAATACAACAGAAAAAAATAGTTCACTGAATTATAATACATCTTAACTATGCAATAGTTTGCAGACAAAATGATTATGAACTGGTGAGTATGTGGGATGGTGGAGTCACTCTGGAAAACAGTCTGGCAGTTCCTCAAAGGATTAAATACAGAATTACCATATGACCCAGAAACTGCACTCCTAGGTATATACCCCAGAGAAATGAAAACGTATTCCACACAAAAACTTGTACACAACATAGCAGCATTACACACGGTAGCCAAAAAGAAGAAACAACCCAAATGTCCTTCAACTAATGAATGGATAAACAGAACTTGGTATATAAATGCAATAGAATATTTGATAATAAAAAGAAATGAAGTGGGGAAGCAGATGTGGCTCAAGCAGCTGGGTGCCCACGCTAGCCTACCACATGTAAAGTCCCGGGTTCAGTTCCAGGTGCCTCCTAAAGAAGACGAGAAAGACAGCAAGCTGATGTTACAGGCTGGCACAGTGAGCTGACACCAAAAGATGACGCAAAGAGGAGACACAACAAAAGACACAACAAGCAGGGAGTGGATGTGGCTCAAGCAATTGGGTGCCTCCCTCCCACATGGGAGGTCCCGGGTTCAGTTCCCAGTGCCTCGTGAAAAAAAAAAAGACTAACAGACCCAGAGAGCACACAACAAACAGACACAGACAGCAGACAGCGAGCACAAACAACTAGTGGGGGGAGAAATAAATAAATACAAATAAATCTTTAAAAAAAAAAAAATGAAGTACTGTTACATGCTACAACATGGCTGAACCTTAAAAACATGCTAAGTGAAAGAAGCCAGTCAAAAAAAGACCACATATTGTGTGATCCCATTTATATGAAATATCCAGAATAGAAGCCAGTCAAAAAAAGACCACATATTGTGTGATCCCATTTATATGAAATATCCAGAATAGGTAAATCCATAGAGACAGAAAGCAGATTAGTGGTGGCCGAGGGCTGGAGGAATTGGAGGGTTGTGGGATGGGAAGTGACTGCTATTAAATACAGGGCTTCTTTTGGGGAGTCATGAAATGTTTTAAAATTGTGGTGATGGTTTCACAAGGCTTTGTACATACCAAAATCCATTGAGTTGTACCCCAGAAATGGGGGGATTGTATGATTTGTGAATTATATCACAATAAAGCTGTTATATATAAACATGACTATGAAGATTTTATTAACATGATCAAACACTTTTATATGCTATGAAAAATCATGAAAGTAGGATTCAAATTTTTATATGGAATAGACAATTATGCAAAAATATGCATAGAAAAAGAGTAGGGGCTTCCAAGTGACATTTAAAAGGCACACATTTAGAGAAAATGGAAGAGGAAATAAAATTTTGGAAACTGGAAAGCAAATGAACACGTGATTACTAACTTATCAGATCTGAGAAAGCAGAATATTGTGCTGAGAATCAACCAAAATCTTAAAGGCTCAGGAATTGGACCAGGTGCCTCTGAAAATGGGGGAGAAAATTAGCAGGATTGGTAGAAAGCTTTTGAAGAAACAGATCTTACAGCCTCTTCTCCTCCTCCCTCCACTGAGTGACTGTCCTTCTTTCACCAGGGTGGAAAACTGGAGGTTAATACTACAGAGAGGGTAAAACAGAGGGTCTTAGTTCTAAAGGGTACCAAGCATAATTGAAGTCTGAGTATTGTACAAAAGCAAAGGGACTTCGTTATAATATGAACACTAAATTCTTCCATCTGGCTTTCCCCTATCAGCACTCAGAACACTGGAAGCTCAGCCTTTACTCTTCAGATTGAAGATGAAATGGCCTTCCCAAGAAATCTGACTAGACCAAAAAGAGAGACCTAAAAATACTGACATAGGCCCACCCAGATCACCCTACACAAAAGCTCATGTTCAATCAATCCCACTCATATTATAAGCCTACCAATCAACTATATAGACTCCCTTATTGAATACATGCAGACAACCAAGCATAACCAGACATTTGAGTAAAGCCTTTAACATAAATGATAGAAAACAAAACAAAGTGGGGGGAGAGCACTCTAAAACAAAAACAGAATATGCCGAGGAAATTAAGCAGGATAATGCTAGCTTCTAAAACAACCAAACCCATATAGAATAATGCCTTAAACAAAATATAAAGCCCAAAATGGGAGTTCCTGATTAGCAAGCAGCTCTCCTAAAATACTGATTAAGAGACTGAGGCTCCTTCCACCTTTTGTCTTTTTTATCTTCAACAGATGCTTTCAATTTTGCCAACCAGCTAAACGAGCATGAGACATTTTCAAGGACTTGAGCTGGAAGGCACAACATCATTTCTGCTCCCATTCCATTGGTTAGCACTCATTCAAGTATCCACACCTAACTTTCAAAGGAGACTGGGAAAGGTGATCTAGTTATATGCAAGGAAGGCTGAGAAATATGATCTAGCCATGTGCATGGGAAGAGAGAAAATGGATTCATTGAAGAAAATTCCCCTAAGAAACTATTATTGATAATCCTCTGAAAGAGAAAAGACAAAAATATTTCATCCATGAAACACTGAAACTACAATGTTGAGAAACCCTTTTGGCAATATGACAAGGAAGGGTTACTGGTTTAGGGTGTTGGATGGGGGTACATTTGGGACAGGGCACAACTGGGGCTGTCGAGAGAATGTGCAAGTGATCATTTTCTCATAGTGTGCTGTATCAGTGGGGGGAGACCCACATAATGAGCAAGAAGGAGTTGGATTCCCATGCTGGGGAAGCCTAATATGTTCTCAAACAGAGGGGGGAATGTTTCTTGAGAGCATGGGCGGTTCCTAATAGGGGAGGACAGACTAGTGTGTCAAGCCCTCAGCATCGTAGCAAATATCTATGAACTTTGCCTTCAAGGAGTGAAGCCTGGTGGTCACCATGGACCCCAAGGGGAGGGGGAGGGAGGAATAGAATGCATGGAAGAGGGGGTATTTAGGGAGCAATGGAAGTGTTTTGCATGATCATGCAATGATGGATACAGGCCATGTTAAATTTCATCAAAAATTTACAAAAGTGTATAGTCTAAAATGTAAAACATAATGTAAACCATTGAACATGGTTAGTAGGTATGTTTCAATATTTGTACATCAGTTGTAACAAATGTACAATCCACCTGTTAAAAGGTTATTAATAAGGAAGGGGGGAAAGAGGGAGGTTGTTGGGTATATGGGAGTCCCCTATATTCTGTGCATAACTTTACTGTAACCTAAAACTTCTTTGAAGACAAAAAAAATAAATAAATAAGACACTGGGGAAGAAATGGGAGAAAATGCCACTGTACATACAGGACAACAGATATTACAGTGATGAAAGGCAAAACATCAAAAAAATTGTTTTAATATTTTTCACTTTTTAATACCCCATTTTTTAACTTTATTTTAGTTTTAATTTTTCTAAATTATTATGTATTTTATTATGTTTAAACCTGTCATTATTATTTCATTTTCCTATTAATC
>JAQZBX010068580.1:0-15726 GCA_029593785.1 Cabassous unicinctus | reverse complement strand
TGTTTCTTGTTTCATTGTTTCTATTCCACTTTCCTAATCTTATTCCTCTGTGCTTCTTACTCATGTTAATTTTTCAATTTCCTAGGTTTTGTACAGTTGTTCTATCTTTTGCTATGACCATTACTATTATTCTTTTTGTCTTCCTATCTCTTTCCTTTTCTCTGGTCCTAATTTTATTTCTTTCAAAGGAACATAGGCAGATCTCTCTCTCAAAAAACAACAACAACAACAACAACAAAACCCAAAGGAAGTAGGAAATATATAACAAAGATTAGAGCAGAATAAAAGAGAAAAAGAAAATAAGAAAGCACTAGAAAAAATAAAACCAAAAGTTGACCCTTTGAGAAGATCAATAAAATTGACAAAGCCTTAAGAAGACTAATAAAGAAAAAGAGAGAGAAGATTCAAATACACACAGTAAGAAATGAGGAATGGGGTATGATCACTGACCCCACAGAAATAAAGATTATCCTAAGAGGATACTTTTAAAAATTATATGCCAACAAGTAGGATAATTTAGAGGAAATGGACAAATTCCTAGAAACTCACATGTAGCCTACATTGATGAAAGAAGAAATTGATGAGCTCAACAGACCAGTTACAAGGAGAGAGTCATAAGCAGTCATCAAAAAACTCCAAAAAAGAAGAGTCAAGAACGAGATGTCTTCACAGATAAATTCTACCAAACATTCCAGAAAGAACTAACACCAATCCTGCTTAAACTCTTCCAAAATAGAGAAGTAGAATGAATATTACCTAACTCGTTCTATGATGCCAGCATTACCCTAATACCAAAGCAAACAAAGATGCCACAAGAAAGAAATAGTACAGACCAATCTCTCTAATAAACCTAGATGCTAAAATACGCAAAAAACAAAACAAAACAAAACATAAAAAAACCCGAAAAACTTGCTAATCGCATTCAACAACACATCAAATGAATTATACACCATGACCAAGTGGGTTTCATCCTGGGTATGCAAGGATGGTTCAACATAAGAAAATTAATCAATGTAATACACCACACGAACAAATTGAAAGAAAAAAATCGCGTGATCATATCTATAGGTGTAAAAAAGCATTCTACAAAAAATAATACCTTTTCCTGATAAAATAAACACTGCAAAAGATAGGAATAGAAGGAACTTTTCTGAACATGATTATGAGCATATAAGAAAAACCCACAGCTAACATCATATACAATGGTGAAATCCTTAAAGCTTTCCCTTTAAGATTAGGAAAAAGGCCAGGATGACCACTATCTTTGTTCCTATTTAATATTGTCTTAGGAGTTCTTGCTTGAGCACTGAGGAAAGAAAAAGATATAAAAGGCATCCAAATTGGGAAGGAAGAAGTAAAAATTTCACTATTTGCAGATGATATGATCCTATACATCAAAAGCCCTGAGAAATCTACAACAAAGCTTCTATAACTTATGAATAAGTCATTGAATTTGCAGGACAAAAGATGAATGATCAAAAATCAGAAGCATTTCTGTACAACAATAATGAGAAATTTGAGGAGGAAATGAAGAAAAAATACCATTTATAATAGTAACTAAAAGAATCAAATACCTAGGAATAAAGTTAACTAAAGATATAAATGACTTATACACAGAAAATTACACAATACTGTTAAAGGAAATCAAAGAAGACTTAAATAAATGATAGAATATTCCCTGTTAATGGATAGCAAGACTAAACATCATTAAGATGTCTCTCCTACCCAAGCTAACCTATAAACAATGCAATCCAAACAAAAATCAACACAGAAACATTTACTGAACTGTAAAAACCAAATATAAAATTTATTTGTAAGGGTAAGAGACCCCAAATAGCCAAAGTGATATTGAAAAAGAAAAATGAAATTGGAGGAATTATACTACCTGACTTTAAAACACTATAAAGCTGCAGTGGTCAAAACTCTAATGGAACTGAATTGAGAGTTCTGATATAGATCCTCACATATGCAGTCATCTGGTATTCAATGAGGTCACGAAGCCCATGCAACTGGGAAAATCTGGCCTCTTCATCAATTGGTGCTTGGAAAACTGGATATCCAAATCCAAAATAATGAGAGAGGAACACCATCTCACACCTTATACAAAAATCAACTTAGGATAGATCAAAGATCTAAATATAAGAGGAAAGACCATAAAGAACTTGGTTGATAATGTAGGGAAGTAGCTACAGGACCTTATAATAGGAAATTGCTTCACGAAATTCACATTAAAAACACAAGCAGTGAAAGAAAAAATAGATCTCCTCAAAATTAAAAATTTTGCACCTCAAAGGAGGTTATCCAGAAAGTAAAAAGGCAACCTACCCAATGGCAGAAAATAATTGACAGTCATATATCTGATATGAGCCTAATATCTAGCATATAAAAAGTAATCCTACGCCTTGAAAATATAAAGACAAACAACCAATTTTCAAAATGGGCAAGTGACTTGAAAAGACACTTCTCCAAGGAAGAAATACAAATTTCTAAAAAGCACATGAAAAGGTGCTCAACATCATAAGCTGTTAGTGAAATGCAAATCAAAACTACAATGAGATACCATCTTACATCCATTAGACTGGTGGCTATTAAACAAACAGAGGACTACATGTGTTGGATTCAGAGGAATGAGAACCCTCATTCACTGCTGGTGGGAATGTAGAATGGTCCAACCATTGTGAAGGACATTTGGCAATTCCTCAAAAATCTAACTATAGAACTGCCATATGATCCAGCAATACCAGTGCTGGGTATATACCCAGAAGAATTGGAAACAAGAACATGAACAGATATATGCACACCTTCAAAGTTCATAGCAGCATTATTCATTATTGCCAAAAGCTGGAATCAACCCAGGTGTCTATCAACAGATGAATGGATAAACAAAATGTGGTACATACATACAATGGAATATTACTCACCTGTAAGAAGTGCTAAAGTGCTAACAGACAGGATAATGTGGATGAATCTTGAGGACCTTATGTTGAGGGAAGTAAGCCAGGCATTGAAGGATGACTATTACATGACCTCACTGATATGAATTAAGCAAATTGAGCAGAATCAGAGAGCTATTGTCTGGAAGACAGGTTTACAGGATATAGAAAAGGAGAAGATTGTTTTGAGTCAATTCCCATATTAGCAAAATCTATGATAAAGGGGAAGTGTGTAGTTGGACAGTGAAAAGTTATGACAGGAGTTTAGTGATGCTATTGGGTCAGACGGTGCAGGATTCATAGGGTGGGGAGTGTGGGTTGGACCATCCATGGAATTGGGAGAGGTTTAAGAGAGGGACCAGGTAAACACTGGGGATTGGCAGGCCTGTGATTGAAACTACAAAATTTGGAATGCTTTTATGGCAATATTACAAGGAAGGGTTACTGGTTTAGGGTGTTGGATGGGTGAGATTCGGGGCAGGGCACACCTGGGGCAGGCTTCTAGGGAGTGTGCAAGTGATCATTTTGCCATAATATGTTGTAGAAGTGGGTGGAAACCCAGATAATGAGAGGGAAGTAGTTAAACTCCCATCCGGGGGAGGACCTATATGTTCTCAAACAGAAGGGTGGGAGTCTCTCGAGAGCATAGGTGGTTCCTAATAGGGGAGGACAAACAAATGTGTCAAGACCTCAGTGTTGCTGCAAGTAACTATGTATCTTGTCATCCAAGGAGTGAAGCTGGGTGGCTGCCAAGGTCCTTGAATGGAGGGGGAGGGAGGAATAGAACAGATGGAATTTATTGGGCAATCAAAGTGATCTACATGATCTTGCAATGATGGACAAAGGTCATGTAAATATCATCAAAATTTATAAAAGTGTATGTTTTAAAATGTAAACCATAATGTAAACCACTGACCATGGTTAGAAGCTATATTTCACTATTTTTATATCAGTTGTAACAAATGTACCATCCACATAAAAAAAGTATTAATGTGGGAAGGGGGAAAGGGGTAGGATGTTGGGCAAAAGGGTGTCCCCTGTATTCCTTATGTGACTTTACTGTGACATAAAACCTCTTTGAAAACAAAATGTAAAAAAGTAAGACACTGGGGAATAAATGGAAGAAGATATCACTGTACGTACAGAACAACAGATATTACAGTGATGAAAGGCAAAATGTCAATAAAATTTTTAAAAAATATTTTTCATTTTAAATTTTTTTTTAATTTTTAAAATATACTTAGATTACATAAATTTTACACAAAAAGTGTAGGGATGACCATATGCTCCACTCCACACTCCTTCCACACCCTCACACCTAAACATCCTTCATTAGTGTGGCACATCCTTTGCAGTTGATAAATGCATCCTGGGGCTTTGCCATTCAGCATGGACCATTGATCACATTGTAGACTACACTCTTTCCCAAACAGTTCTGCTTGTTATGTGATGATATAAAGCGGCCTATATCTGTCATTGCTATGTCACTCAGAGCAGTTCCCAAATCCTGAAAAAGCCCCCGTATTACCACTTTTTTTCCTCTCCATGTACCCAGAGTCTCCAGTGGCCACTGGCTCCACATCAATTTTGTAATTTCTTCCAATGCTAGAATCACAATATGTCTATACTATAATATCAGTAAGTACATTCTGGTCAATAGCTCTTTTCCCATCCCGAGGATTTTGGGATGTTGATATCCACTGCCCCTGCAATTCAAAGGGGGCTTATATCCCATGGAGAAGATGGATGGGACTCTCTTGCCTGTAGCTGCAGACTACCTCCATTCCCTGGGATGATAATTGTCCATCATTGTCTCCCTGCCAGTTGTCCTGGGTGAGTCCAATGAACTATTATTACTAATTAATAAATGTTATTACTAAGGGTTAATTAGCAATACATTTGAAGAAAAACCTTGATCAAACAGGGGAAATATTAAATAAAATAAAGTTTTTTATGACTAAGAGATTTCAAATTAAGTCTGAACATCATTCTGGAGGTTACACTCCTGTAGGTCTCATTCAGACTCCACAAAAATGCCACAGTAAACAAATCCACAAATAAAACTACTCCTAAATGTCCTAGGGCCATCCTGACACCATAGGCAAGTGACAAAGCCACCTGAAATCAATACCTCCTTACCAGGCTCTATCTTAGAACATAGGGAATATAGGAAAAGCTATTTTGCCAATATAGCATAGAAATACTTAGGTATAAATCCCCTAATCATGGTTCATATGCTTCTTTTATTTGAACCTATTCTTTTCAATTTATTTGTTAATTCTATTTCTCAGAGACTTTAAGCCTTTGGATTGTTCCTATGCTGGTGGAGCCCCAAAACCCAGCAGATATGAGGCCAACTACTACTCTCCACTTCTTCAGTCCTGCACCCTGTACAGCTAACAAAATGATAATGATGGACCACCAATTGGCTAAAACGGAAGGTGTATCTTCAACTGCAACAAAACAATTCCATTCCTTTGCCCCATAATATCTACATCACTTCTCAGCCTGAAGCAGAGTGGACATTGTCCCAAACCCCACAATACTGAGGAATGAGCAAAAGTAAGGGGGGTGAGTTACTACTGACTAAATCAGATTCACTGTTATTGAAGTTATCTTATGTTAACTGAATAATATGTAACATTGATATAAAAATAAAATTTTAAATTAAAAATAGTAAATCTTCATATGGCACATATATTAAACTATATCTCTATCTCATAGAGCATAGCCTTCCTCATCCACACAGATATTAAGGACATAAATTATAAGAACAATATTTTCAAATCATTGATAAAAAATATACATGTCTTCTAGGATTTGGGATAAAAATGGACTTCTTCCACAAGTCAAGAAATCCTAACCATAAAAAAGGATTAATAAATTTTACTTTGTAAATTTAAGAACTTCTATTCCTTATAGACCCTGTAAAGGAATTGAAAACAATTTATAATCCAGTACCTGATGCTTGCAAATTACAAAACCAATAAAGTATAAGTAAAAATGATAAAAACTCATAGAAATTAGTTTAAAATATGCAAAATGCCCAATAAAAATAGGTTGACACATTCAGGTGTGTCACAAATGAAATTTATATATTCAAAGACAAGAAGCGGACAAGAAGTGATGCCATTAGTGATCAGAAGAATGCAAATCAAGGCCACAAATATTATTTTTCACCTACTCAAATGGACAATAGTTAAAATATCTACCAGCACCAAGTTTTGGACGTGTGTCTCTCAAGGTTTTTTTTTTTTAATGTATTGCCAATGGGAATGTAAATTGTTAAACTCTGAAAATATTTCTTTTATGAAGTTGCATTTAAAATATCTCAATATCCAGCAATTCCATTCCAAGTTGTACACCCAAGAGAAATTCTTTCATGTGTACTCCAAAAAACATGCAAGAGAATGTCCATATCTTTACTATTAACAGGAAGAAAAACCTGCTTGAGAAGAAGGAACAAAGCCCTTTAATAGGATATTGGATGAAATCAACTATGTTATATCACAGAATGAAATACTTCACAAAAATAAAAATTAATCACAACAATGTTCAAATTAATGGCTGAATTTTGCAATATAATATTCAGAGAACAAAATGATTCAAAGATTTCATAGATCATGGATACATTTAATAAAGTGTAAACATCACATATGTATAAATGTATTGATAAAATAAAACCATATAAAAGTAAGTAATGGAATAACCAACTCAGAATTTAGCTTGGTTTTTCTGAATTTAAGGATTGGAAGGTTAGGATATAGAAAAATCACACAAACACTAAAAAGTAGATTCAAAGGTGGGCCTTATATTTTCAACAAAAGTGGATTTCTTAACAATGAATTTAAAAATTGCATTTACTCATTCAACCACAGGCAGAGCTGTATAACCTCAGACCTCCCTAAATGACACTGGTATGTCTATGAAATGCAGACCATGAGAGGCAAACATTCTAGAAAGTGTGCATTAAAATGGTAGCTTGATTATGAGAAGATGGTGGAAGCAGACACACTGAACTTTTCGAGGCCAGATCCATTCTCAAATTTACAACTAGTTAATTCACTCAATCTCTATGGAGAGAACTAGAAGGTGAGGCATGAAACTAAAAATATTTATGGAAAATGGTACCTGAAACTGGAGTGGGAAAGATTATTTTCTAACTTACAAAATCAATTCAATATATTGAACTACCCTGGGAAAGGACAAATATAATCTTATTGATAGTCTAAAAAAATTAATTACAGCTCTAAGTTCTATGCTATTTTCAGGAGGTAGCATAGAAATTAGAATAGAAATAGAAGAGTGGACAAAGATATTACTTAAACAATTCTAAGATGATCTTTTTTCCTCATTTTAATATATCTGAAATATGTATATATGGTATCTTAAAATCAGTTATTTCTTACTATACTGGCATAGTTTATCAAACTGAATTTTGCTTTTTTAGGGATACATAAAATAATGACATATTGTACAATGACTGGCTTCTTAGATTGAAGGAATTATGATTTTCAATCCAAAGAAGTTCATTGCAGCCCTAGTAATAGGTACATTGGCCATAGCCTTTCTTTTAAAATTACCCACAATAATTCTGGCAAAACAAATTAGTTTATGTGAAAGAAAAAAAAGAGTGCCATAGCCAAACACAAAATATGTTTGCTCAACATAGCCACAAGAAAATTAATTCAAAGGAAAAATTAAATTTCATGGAATATATATGAAAGATAATTGCAGAATACAGAATTACCTGGCCAACATATATTTTCTATTAGTGCTTCTCAAAGAAGCCTGGTATAATTACAAATTACCTTGGCCTACCCCCGTCACACTAACTCAGAATTGCTGCACATGGGCTGCCTGAATGTACATTGTAATGAACTCCTTAAGTGATTTCTAGGCATGCTTAGAGAAGCAGAGGGTACTGCAATTTAAATACCAGTTTGCCAACTTCATTCTTTGCAGTCAGAGAGGAAAGTAATGCAAGGACAGAAAGTTTTGAGATTATGGCTGGGAAAGTTCAAAGAGAGAAAAGAGTGGGATGAAGCATGGAAAAGAAAAATCAGGATGTGAATGGGCAGAAATGAGAGAAATTAAACACAGCGATTTGTGTTTGAAGTTGTTGATAATTAAACAATGTCCAGAAACTAGTTTGAGTTTTGTGTGGAGATGTAACAGGTGTCTTGTATGTTATTCCAAATGAAGAGATTGTGAACAGAGAAATGAAGAGGGAATCTCACGACGGAGTGTGTAATTGGTACATAAATGAGGAAAACCTCCTCTGTTACTCCATGTTGCTCAGTTCATCACAGCAGCCTGAGGCATATTAGCCTCCCAAAAACCCACCCTGAAGCAAATCTCAAATCCTTACAAGTAAATTTGTTTAAAAATAGTCCAAATAAGTGTTTCTTATCCATTTAGAGCTGATCTGCTTTGCATAACCTGTAAAATTGGGTTTGATATCTGTTAACCATAGAAAATGTAAAATCCTGTTGCTAGAATTTCTGTGCCTAGGAAATCTCTGACCCCAAGACACCCCACCATATTGATTCTGAAACATTGCCTTGAGTGCTAAAGCTTCCACTCCCATTGCCCTCTTCCCCTTCTGATGGCCCTTGCAGCATCTGGAAGGTACAGTGTTTGGGAGAATCACCCTTCCCTGTTCAAGTTCCATCAAATAACTTTTGTTAATGAAATCAGATCATCAAATATCTTAATTGACTCTGGCAACCTCAAAGGTGAATGCACTACAGTCATGAATTGAGGATTATGAGTTATATTTTAAAAAGAAAATCAGAATCCATAAAAGTCCCTGTCAGGTTTTTATAAGAAATTTTCACAAAATTCACATTAAGATCAGTAGAAAATAAAGGAATGGAAGCTATTTGGCAATGGAGAATTTGGCAGAAGACACTGTAACAATTCAGTGCAAAGACCTTAAAGTCAAACAAAACTGGGTTTAATCCCTTCCCCTCCTTCTAATATACCTAACTTTGGAGGAAACTGCATTTGTACAGTAATTTAGAGAACAATCAAAATATATGAATTAATTTATAAGACATATTCCTAGAACTCAAAACTTTAGCACTGGCAGTGTGTTCCACACATAGAAACCAAAGTTGCATAAGTTGAGGATGATTATTGCTGAAACATAGACATTGGAAAATGTGTAACAACAGGATTTTAGAAATAATTAAGTTCAAATCCCCAAATGGTTTATATTGGTAAATGAAATTTCATTATATAGATACACAATGCTAAGAGAACAAAAGCTGTCCCAAAAGTACAGACCTGGCCAGCTTGGGGTAAGAAAGGTTTAGCCATAAACCCAAGACTTCTGAGTTCAAGACTGGCAAATTCTGGGGCCCTGACATATCTTCTGTAGAATTCCAGGACTGCTCTTCACAGTGGAGAAAACAGTGTTCCATTACCTCTGTCTTGGACCAGGAGGCACAGAGTGTGTGGCATTCAGAAGCCACCAGCAAATGCTTTTTAATGCTCTTCTTGTTTTTTAGGCAGTTCCAAAGCTAAAAGGAAACTGTCTAGGGACATTAATCCTAGGAGAAAATTTCTTGAGATGACAAGGGCTGATGATATTAACCTAGAAATTCAATGAACTTGGACCAAATTATCCAAAGTTAAGTTGGTATTGGTGATAGATTCGATTACAGGGTTAAAAGAAAAAGTATTAGTGAGTCTGGGGAATGAAAGCTATTTTTTGTGAAAATCTCCTTGATTGAGTGTACATTTATATAGTCCACAAAGGGGGCTGGGATTCAAACTGAGTCACCCTAATGACATGGTCAATTTCAACACCCTAATCTTTACATTATTTATTCAAAGACATCTCAGCTGAATCTAATACAATCAAAGTATATCATGCCCAGAGGAAAAGGCAGTTTAGAATCATAATCAATATCTCTTTTATGAATTGATAAAAAGATCAAACTGACACACCACATAATATTGTAATCTATACTTTATTTTCTGAGGAACCACCAAACATTTCTACAACAGTTGTACCAGTTTGCAGCGCCATCAGCAATGAATGAGTGCCCCAGTTTCCCCACACCCTAACATTTGTTGTTTTCCTTTTTTCAATAGTAGCTGCTATAGTGGTTATGAAGTGGTATATCATTGAGGTTTTGCTTTGCATTACACAAATGGCTAATGATGGTGAACACCTGTTCATATATTTATTGGCCATTTGTATATCCTCTTTAGAAAAGTGTCTATTCACATATTTTGCCCAGTTTTTGATGTTTTTTTTTTTTTTTACTTTTTTTTACTTTTTGTTGTTTGTAGGTTTTTATTATAAATTCTGGGTATTAAACCCTGTTTTAGTTTCCTTGGCTGCTCAAGTAAATACCATGCAAAGGATTGGCTTAGACAATGGGAATGTGTTATTCCTCATTATTGAGGCTAGGAAAAAGTCCTAATCAAGATGTCATCAAGGTGAATTTTTCACCTCAAAGGTCAGCATTCAATGGCTTGCTGCCACTGATCCTTGGTGCTGGGTTTCTCTGTCACATGAAAATGCACATGGAGGCCTCTCCTGACCTCTCTAATTTCTTCCAGGGTCCAATGAGTTTCAATATCTTGGTTCCTGTAGCTTTCTATTTGAATGTCATTCTGATTACAAAGGACTCAGTAATAATATTTAGAACAATCATGATTGCTTTGCAGCACATTTTAACTGAAGTAACTGCATAAAAATGTTCTACTTAACACTTGGTTTGCACTCACAGGAATGGATTAAGTTTAAGAACATGTGCTACTGGGGTACATAGCTGAAAACCACTACAATTTATCCTTTGTACCCCTAAAACACATTTTCTTTCCACAGGAAAAATGTATTCATTCCATCATAACACACCAAAGGCTTTAAGTCATTTCAGAAATATTACTAAGAGCAGTCTCATCAAAACCAGTTATGAATGTGGTCTGTCCTGCAGCACAATTCCCCTTGGCCTGTTAACCTGTGAAATCATGAAAACAATTTAGTTTCTTCTAATATACAATGGAGGGTCAAGCATAGGATAGATATGCCCATTTCAACAGGGAGAAATTGGAAAGAAATATGGATCACTGCTCCCAAACAATTCTGCAACTCAGTAGGGCAAACTCCATTAGATTTCAAGGTCTCAGAGTCATATATAGTAAATGTCCTTTACTCCAGGCCTGATGAAGTAGCAGTCTCACCCCTTTTAAGTGCTTGTACACTAGCCACAGTCTCCCTAAAAACTGATGTGAAGGCCCCACCCTTTAAGAGGATCAGGATTGTGTCCAGGGTTTCTGCAACCCCAGGGCACAGGCCTCACAATCTCTGAGCATTGGGGTGGCAGCTCTCTACTTGAAAACTGGGGCAGTTTACATGCCACCTCCAAGTGCTTGGGTGGGTCACCTGCCCCAATCCATGTGCTGTGGCATACTCACACTTTTCACACATATGGGTGTGTACACTCTCTTGGCCCAAGGATATATCTTTGTCTAGACCTTTGCTTACATGTTTCTGCCCATAAAGCCCTTCTTCCTACAATTTGTTATTTCTCTGTCCAATTTTGTCCATTCTGGCAGTGGTTTGCACATAAAAATTTCATAAAAATAACTTGTCAGCTTTGCATATAGTTCAATGGATCCAAAATATCAGACAATAGAACCTTCTGCAGATCTTTCCTGCATAATTGCCTTTCCAATCCTGACTTCCATTGGAAAGGATGACTGGTTCTATATTCAGTGAAACCATCACATGGGGCTTTTTTCTGAGGAATTGCTTTCTGGAAGTTCAAGGACATCCCTTATAAACCATTTTGGACCCAAATCATGGATTACACAACGTGGATAAGCTCAGAACTTTCCAAACCATCAATTTCTGGTTTCTTTGTTCTTAGGAGTCAATTTAAAGCTTATTGCTTTCCTTTCACCTTTTACTATAAGCTGCAAGAAAAATCCAGTCTGCACTTTCCATACTTAGCTTGACAACCTCCTCAGCTGAACATTCAAGTTCATTGCTTTCAAATTCTGCCTTCCATCTGGCATCAGAATTCAATTCATCCAAGTTCTGTCCATTTTAAAACAAGGAATTCCTTTCCTGCAGATTCCAATAACACATTCATAATTTCCCTCTAAGGTTCTTTGGAAGTGCTTTTAGCTTCCATATTTCTAGGAACAATTTTTGATAGTAGTCTAGGGTTTTCTATCATACACCTTATAATTCTTCCAGCATCTACTTATTACCCAATTCCAAAGATGTTTCCACATTTTGATATTTGCTTGGGCAGCACTCCACTCTCCTGGTACTAAAATATGGGGTTAGAGTCCTTGGGTGCTCAAGCAAATGCCATGCATTTTGTTGCCTTAAATAATGGGAAAATGTTAGCTTTCAGTATTGAGGCTAGGAAAAATTCCAAATCCAGGTGTCATCAAAGTGTATTTTTAAAAAGTCAAAATCTTTTCAGATATTCCCAACATTAAAGTGAGAATTTCTTCAACCACATAAAATGCTCTAGAGATTTCTGCTGTCCCTATGTACAACTAGTTGTATAACAGGAATACTTGATACTGTTTTCCTCCCTGTGTTTGAAGTAATTAATCATTGATTATGTGACTTGATACCTATTCCCTTAAACACTGAAGAATAAAACATTCGCTCTTTTAATAAATAAAAAAAAGTGCCTTCTTTAACATGCAGAGAGATCCATGAGCACTTGAGATGTAATTATATCCTGCTGATATGTGGAGCAATACTCTGTATATGTCTTTCAGTTCATTAATCATCTTTTTCTTCTTGACCCTCTCTCTAATTGTTCTATCTGTTGATGTGAGTGGAGTACTATTATTGTAGATACATCTACTTCTCCTTTCAGTTTTGCAAGAGTTTCCTTCACATATTTTGTGGCACCCTGGTTACATGTACAGATATTGATGATTTTTATTTCTTTCTGGTGGATTACAACTTTTATTAATATATAATGACTTTTTGCATATTTTATAATGTTTTTGAATTTAAAGTCTGTTATCTCCAATATGAGTATAGCTACCATTGATATTTTTGCCTTTCTGCTTCCAAGAAATATCTATTTCTAACCCTATACTTTCATCTTATTTGAACCATTGGGTCTAAAGTGAGTCTCTTCTAGACAGCATTTGGATGGATTCTATTTTTTAATGCATTCTGTCAGCTAGTATTTTTGATTGGGGATGTTAATCCACTAACTTTTGAAGTTTTTCCCCTAAGGCATTACTTACTTTGACAATTTTATCCTTTGGCTCTCATATGTCCTATCTTATTTTTGTATTTTTACCCTTTTGGTTCCCCTTTCTGATAATCTTCACTCCTACACCCTCCTCCAATCTTCTATCTGATTTATTTTTCTTTCAGGCTGCAGAACTTCCTTTATTATTTCTTGAAGAGATGGCCTCTTGCTTAATAATTCTCTTAATTTCTGCTTATCTGTGAATATTTTATAAAGTCATCCTCATTTTTGCAGTACAATTTTTCTGGATAAAGAATTCTTGGCTGGCAGTTTTTCTCTTTCAGTATCTTAAATATATCATACCACTTTCTTCACCTCCATGGTTTCTGATGTGAAATCTGCACTAAATCTTATTGGATATCCCTTGTATTTTATGGATCACTTTTCTCTTGCTTTCAGAAATCACTATCTTTTGAATTTTGATATTCTGAATGGTATAAGTCTTTAAATATTTTGTTTGGGATACATTGTGCTTCTTGGATATGCATATGTATGTCTTTCATAAGATTTGGAAAATATTCAGTGATTATTTCCTCAAATATTCTTTCTTTCCCTTTCCCCTTCTCTTCTCTTCCTGGAATTGCAATAGCACATATGTTGGTGCACTTTGTACTATCATTCAAATCCTTGAGCCCCTTCTCAACTTTTTCCATACTATTCTCTTTCTGTACTTCTGGCTTTTCAATTTCAGCTACTCTGTCTTTCAAGTCACTATTTCTTTCTTTTGCCAAATAAAATCTGTTGTATGTCTCTAATGTATTTTAATCTCATCCATGTGTCTTTCATTACCATAAGCTCTCTTATTTTTCTATTCAAGCCTTCGAATTCTTCTTTGAGAAATACCAGTGTCTTCTTTTTCATTTTTTTATATTTTAAGAGATGCTTAGATTACATAAATCTTACCAAAATATTACATGGATTCCCATGTTCCCCACTTTCCACACCTCCCACAACCTCCCACATAAACATTCTTCACTAGTGTGACACATAACCCACAATGGATATACACATCCTGGGGCCTTGCCACTAAGCATGGACCACAGTTCACACAGTAGACCACACTCCCTCCCACACAGTTCTGCACGTTATATGCTGATGTAAAAAGGCCTATACCTGTTGCTGCAACGTCACCCAGGACAACACCCAAGTCCTGAAAAAGCCCCTGCACTACAGCTACCTTTCCCTCTCCCTTTCCCCAAAACATCCAGTGAACACTGGCTCCACCTCAATGTTGTAATTTCTTCCATTGCTTGAATCACAATATGTCTACAACAGAATACCATTAAGTCCACTCTACTCCATAGCTCTTCCCCCAATCATGAGGAGTCTGGGATGGTGATGTCCACTCCACCCCCAAGTGAGAGGTGGTTTATATCCCATGGATAAGATGGATGGGACTATTCTGCCCACAGCCACAGACTCTCTCCATTCCCTGGGATGGCCGCTGTCCATCATTATCCCTTCACCAGTTGACCTGGGTGAGTCCACCGTGCTGTAGAGCAGGAGCTGCAGCTCCACCAAGACTCCAGGCACAGCTGGCACATGGGCATGCCAAAGACTCCAGTCTCTGGAGGTACACCTACAAACTCCAGCACCACATAGAGGCTTGAACAGAAGGGAATGATGGACCATGTGCAGGGAGGGCTTATTTCAGTCCAACTCTGTCACCCTCAAAAGCACAGACCCCAAAGCAAAGCCCACTGATAAGGCACCAATCTCTAGAGTTATGACCCCTTATATAGGACCTGGGTGTCTCCAGAGCCCTCAGGAGCCCCTCTGTGTGGGGTGATATTCACTTTGGTGTTCTATGAGATCCTACTGAGGTGTGTTTAAGCCCCACCTCTGGGATGACCTCCCAACTCTCCCTGAAGTCTCTTAGGCATACAAACTCACCTGTCTTCAGCCTTTCCCCCTTTTATCCAAGGTCTCCCTCCAGTCACATTGCCAGTTGGCAATTGGTACTAATCCCTCATTGCCAAGGAGCTCATCCCCGGGAGCCATTCTCCACGCCGAGGGAAAGGCAATGCATTCACATACTGAGTTTGGCCTAGAGAGAGTCCACACCTGAGCAACAAGGAGGCTCTCAAGTGGCAACTCTTAGGCACCCCATAACAGTAGGCTTAGTTTCCATTACAAGAGCAAAGACTCGCAAGGCTAGTCATCAATAACAGAACAATAACATCAATAACAAGAACCCATCAGTGGACCATCCTCCTCCACCAGACACTGCCCTTGCACTTGGGGGACTGTTGCTGCTCCCTTGGAAAATGTGGCAGAGCTCTCCAGGGTAGGAATTCAGTGTTCTCTCATCTATTGAATGATTCTCGACCCACTGTGACCATGCCCCAACCCTTGAATATTTGAACAAATTTATATATTTTTAATGTATATTCAGGTGAACTTCCTCCCATTAAACCCCCAATCCAGACACCCCCCCACCAATGATCCTCTCCTGCTCCCATTGCAACCCTTCTGTGATCCAAACTTTCCTCAAAGATGAAGCCCATATAAAGGCCAAATACAATCAATAGGAAAAT
>JAQZBX010068579.1:0-15724 GCA_029593785.1 Cabassous unicinctus | reverse complement strand
ACAAAAAAAAAAAAACCACAAAAACAAACAAACAAACAAACAAAAAAACCTCTTACTGTGGCTAAGTTTCTCCACTTTAAAATGTAGGGGGATTATTTTTAAATATTTTGTATTTTATTTCTTATTTTTAAAACTATCATTATTATTTCATTTTCCTATTAATTTTATTTGGTTATTTTGTTGGCTTCATTTTTTAAGAAGTTTTGGATCACAGAAGGGTTACAACTATGACAGGGGAGGGTAATTGGTGCAGGGTGTCAGTAATGGGGGATACATGGGAGGACGTTCACCTGGAGCATACATATAAGGCATAAAAATGTGTTCAAGTGTTCATGGGGCATTGTCACGGTGGGTCGAGAATCACATAATAACTGGAAGAATATCTAATTCCCATCCTGGGGAGCTCTGCCACAATCTCTAATGGAACACCAAGAATCCCCGGAGTACAGGGGCAATTACTAGTGAAGGAGTATGGTTAATTGACGGGCCCTTGATATTGATGACTGTACTTATGAACCTTTACTTTTGAAATTGAAACTTAGCCTAGTATTATAGGGTGCCTAAAAGTTACCTCCTGAGAGCCTCCTTGTTGCTCAAATGTGGCCTCTCTCTAAGCCAAACTCAGCATATAAATGCTTTGCCTTCCCTCCAGCATGTGACATGACTCCCAGGGATAAGCCTCCCTGGCACTGACAGATTACTACCAAGCACCAACTAGCAATGCAACTGGAGAAAGACCCTGACCAAAAGGGGGAAAAGGTAAAGACAAATGAGTTTATATGGCTAAGAGACTTCAAAGTGAGTCAGGAAGTCATTCCACAGGTTACGCTTATGCATGTCTCAGCAGGATCTCATTGGCTGCCAGAGTAAATACTACCTCAAATATCAGGGCTCCTGAGGACTTTGGAGACATTCAGACACTATAGTCAGGGCAGATTGCTCAGGAGTTTGGTGCCTTGACAGTGGACCCTACTTTGGAATTTATGCTCCCCAGTGTGACAGAGTTGGACTCAGTTGTGGTTTCCCTAACAGGGTTCTTCTGACCCTTCTATTTGAACCTATAATTAGTACTAGAGTTGATAGATGTACATTCAAGAGATTTAAATCTTTGGGCTGTCCATGTACCAGCTGGGCCCTGAATTTCAATGGATTTGCAATGCCTACTCTCCAGTTCATTGGATTCACCCAGGACAACTAACAAGGAAATGATGATGGACAATGACCACCCGCAAGGAACCAAGAGAGTCCAGAACTGCAAGTAAGAGAGTCTCATCCATCTGCCCTATGGGATCTCAATTAGAGGTGGAGTGGGCATCGCTATTCCAGAATCCTCAGGATTGGGGAATGAACTATGGACTAAAGTAGACTTACTGGTATTCTACTATAAACTTATTGTGATTCTAGCAATGTAAGAACTTATATCATTGATGTAGAGGCAGTGGCGACTGGAGGTTCTGAGGGCAAGGAGATGGAAAAACAGGTATAATATGGGGTCATTTTTGGGACTTTGGAGTTGTCCTGAATGACATTGCAATGACAGATACAGGCCATTATATATCTTGCCATAACTTACAAAATTGTGCAGGAGAGAGTATAAACTACAATGTAAACTATAATCCATGCTTAGTGGCAATGCTCCAAAATGTGTTCATCAATTCTAACAAATGTACCACACTAATGAAGGATGTTGTTAATGTGGGAAAATATGGGAGGTGTAGGGAGCGGGTCATATGGGAATCTCCTTTATTTTTTTATGTAACATTTATGTAATCTAAGTATCTTTTTTAAAAAATATATTTTAAAAAAGAAAATGTGAGGGGATTGTAAATACTAACTTCTCTAGCTGGATATGGATTATGATTGATTAAATAAAGTTTGTAATGTACTTTGAAGGTATGTACTTAGGTGCTAAGCTTGTGTCTGTAAAGACTTAGACTTGAATATTTTCATACTGTGTGCATACTTAAATTTAAAGAGCATTTTCACTTTTCCTAATTGCTTCTTCAACATATCTTAGAGACAGTTGTATAATATTAAAAAGTGAGATCTTTCAAACTGTTCCCAATTCGAATTTCCCTTTCCCACAAATGTAAAAAGTGGGACATTTGTAAAGATCTTTGCTGAGTCAGTCTCCTTGGGAGAGGGATCAGTTGCATTATTCAAAACATCTTAACAAAACTCCAACCCATTCACATGTGGTAACTTGCAAAATAGGGCTGTTCCCAGGCAGCAGGGAGTGTAACACCAGCAGAAGGATTATGGCTTTGGGAAATGTGAACTGGACGCTGCCAAAGACAGAGCAGGTGGGGGAACCCTGCAGCCATTCAGCATGCTTTAAACAAATCCGAAAGAATAAAAAACGAGGACACCCCTCTAGGTATAGGATGAGAAATGGGTAGAAGCGAGACAGGGAGCATTGTTTTTTTTTAATTAAAAAAAATTTTTTTTAAGATTTCTACTCCTCTCTGGATTCTTGTTTTTCTACACACCGCTTCGTTCAATAGAGTGAGTATTTTAATAGTTGAGCCAGGCCCTGAGTTCACTCGGGACAGCTTGCATCAATGGGAGGGGCGGCGGAGTCGGGACAAGTCCCACCTCACTGCTGGGTTTGAGGGGCTACCTGCGGGCTTCTCTACGACTTGTTTAACAAGCCACTGATTAGTTTAGGGATGTCCAACGGAAAGCAATGAATAACTCCTGGCAGCTCTGGTGAAGGTCATGTTTGTGACAGTGGGGAACCTGGGAAATGCATCATCATGATCCCGGAGAGACCTGCAGCAAGTTCCCGACATCCATCCAAAGTTTTGCCATTCCCTACCCCCAAATCCTTTTTTCCTTGTTTTGTACTAGTCTGTGTTCTAACATCGCCAAACAATTAATCTAGTCCTTTGTTGACCTTTATCTTAACCTTCAATGCTGCTTTGGGTTCTGCCAAAGTAAAGGTTTGTGTAAAGCCTAGGGGCAAAGGCATAAAATTTCTTTAGACACCTCAAATATCCCTTAGCATTCCTAAAATATTTTAATGTGGCTGAATGGCTGCACAGCAGCTTTCAGCTGAAAACTTCCCACAGCAACCCTCCCCCTTCGTGCCCTCCAACTTCCCCACCTTGGGTTGTTTAACTCTATGGGTTAGAACTTAGATTTATTTTCACAAAATAGTAACATTTAACTGGTCATCTGTCCCAGGTTTCCTAAAAAAATTTGAATAAAAAAAGTTTATTCAGCATCTGCTAATATGTGGTAGGAGAGCTCAAATTCAATGGACTCATTTTCAGTGAATGTCAAAAACCAGTCTGTCATTATTACATTATTCATTCTCTTTTCCCTAGGAGAGGCATGGATTTGTCATGCAGAGTACATCTCACTTTTTAGCAAGCAGGGTAAATAGATGAGCAGACTTTTTTTTTTTTTTTAAATGAACCAGGAGCCCTTGGGCTTATAGATTCTTTCCACCCCTGTCTTCTAATTTTCTATCATCATAATTTCCCCCAACTAAATTTGAATGTGTTGCTCTTCAAAATCATTTTATCACTAGAATGTGAGAAGGAATTAAAAACTTAAGGAGAGAATAAACTGATATGTTTCAGAATAAAAATGAGGAGGTGCCTAATAAAACAGTGAGATTAGTCTGTTGGTATTGATTCTTCTTGGCAAATGTTAATAGAAATGTAATGCAAGCCACATAAATAATTTTAAATTTTAAAAAGAAACAGTTGATATTGATTTGAAGAATATATTTTATTTAACTCAATATGTCCCAAATATTATCATTTCAACAAGTAATCAATATCAAGATTATTGAGATATTTTGCATTGTTTCTGTACTAAGTCTTTGAAATGTGGTGTGCATTTTATATGTACAGCATACCTTAGTTTGGACTGGCCACATTTCAGGTCTTGGCATCCACCATAGCTATAGGTTATCATGTCCTCAGCTTTTCAATTCTCCACCACGGTCACATCTCACCCGACTTTGCTTGGGAACTCAGGGCCCCGAACCTCTTATGAAAAGCCAGGCTATGTGTATTTTAAAAGCATGCAGCTGATTTCCTTTTAAGCTTTAATCTTCATTTCCTCTCGGCTCAGCCCACTTGGAATAATATCCTAAAAATTGATGGTGGGTGAAAAGGGATAGGGGAAACAGGATTCCGTCAGGGAAAGGATCAGAGCCAGGCTCCCTAAATGGGTGCCTCTGATTCTTTCTTGTGTGGGAGGTCCTCCAGCTGGTCTTCTGTAGAAAAAAAATGTTTGCAATGTGGCAATATCTAGACTTCAATTCCTAGGCTGAGCAGAGGCGTTCACATCAGATAGTTAGCAAATCATACATACTTTCTCACTTTATTCTTCAAAAGCAGTGCTCTTTTCCCATATAAAGACACACTTTTCTGTAAGTGGCCATAGTATAAATGGTAAGTTCCTTCCCAGGACAGTTTAGGGTGTGGCCACCAGCATGGAATGGGGGAGTCAGCCCTAGCTTTGCCCCAATCAATTGTTCAGATTTCAGGAAGGTTGAGAACCCCCAACTCTCCAACTCCACTCTCCTTTCTTAATTTTAAGGTCTAGGCAGGGAGCTCTGTATCTCTCTTCTTTCACCTACTCTCCCACCAAGTACAGGAATTCTGTTCCCAAGTCCTTAGCCATATTCTTGGGCATATCTAGCTCTTCACTGAGAGTAAAATCACTACAGCAGGCATCTGGATTACAGGTAAATAAGCCCTTTGCTTAAGGTCTGAAGACCTAGGTGCTGTCACTTCTTTATGGTATCTTTGTGCAAGTTACTTGCCCTCTCTAAAATTTTGTTTCTTCATTAGTCAAGTGGCAGTAAAACTATTTACTTCACAGGACTGTTGGAAGGATTAAATGAGGTAATATAAGTGAAAGCACTTTGGAATCTGTAAAAGTATACATACTTCACTTTTCAGTTGTGTTCTAGCAGACTCCAAGGCATAGTCCTTCTGAATTCCCTGGCCATTCTAACTCTTTTTCAGATTCGTGGGGCACCCTCTCAACCCTTAACTGCACCCTATTTTGAATCTCAGCTCTTCCAGCCTTGTCTGCTCTTCTTCAGACTCCCTAGTGCCATAATCCTTGCCAAGGGAACAGTAAGTCACATGACTCCTTCCCTTGCCACAATGAGGGCTGAGGGCAGACATGTAACCCAAGATGAGCCACATAGACTTTCTCTCCTAGAATTGGAAATTGGGATCCAAGTCGTTTATTGATTGCTTGAAATTGACTGGTTTAGAATATCAGTTCTCAAAGTGTGGTCCATGGTTCCCCAAGGATCCCCGAGAGTCTTTCATGGGATTCACAAAGTCAAAGCATTTTCATAATAATGTCATTTGTCTTTTCCACTGACAGAATGATGGGTAATGATGAAAAGCAATGATGGCATGGAGTTAGTTGCTCTACAGTATGTCATGGGAACACAGGCTCAAGTATAACAAAGACTTTCAGCAATTGACCACTTATTACTTATACAGCACAAAGGTCCAAAAGAGCAGAGGAAGAGATTCCTTTTGGCTGGTCCCCTGGGGAGGCCAACTGCTCGGATCAGGGTCAATGGATGGCAGTTTTGCACACCCTGCTTCCCGTCAGAGAAGAGGGACAAATCTGGACTGCCCAAGAGTGGTATTGCTACAACCCAGGGGAAAGGGTCCTGCCGCTGAGAGTTTCTGCCCTGATAAGCAGCTTTAACTACTTGTTTCCAGGTTTTGGATTTAAAGTAGGGTCAGGCCATTCCATTAGACCTAAAGCCTCACCAGAGCTGCATAATAGAAACATATTGAAACATCTACACACAATAAAAAAAGGGAGAAGGGTAGGCGAGGGCTGGGAGATGGTCACTAGGCATGTCTGTGACTTCCCCAGCAGATGGGCAAAACTGCTGGCACCTTAGCAGGAATCAAGGGAGAGGCACCCACCTGTACTAGTAATCATTCTATTCTTCACCACCATTTGCTCATAGCAAATTTTTTTTAAAGCCAGTTTTACTTAAGAAAGTTCTTGATGAATCAGTAAATATTATTAATTTTATTAAATCTCAACCCATGAATACATGTCTTTTTAATGTTCTATGTGATGAAATGGAAAGTAACATAAAGCACTTCTGCTGCATGCTGAAGTAGACAGTTATCTTGAAGAAAACCACTTATGTGATCGAGTTATGAGTTAAACAAATAACTTTTTTCCTGGAGCACCATTCTTACTTGAAATAACAGGCTATGGTCACTACAACTTGTGTATTTGGTAGGCATTTTCTTGAAAAAATTAGAAATTTGTTGCTAATAAGAAAATTAGAATTTTGAAAAACTTGTATCTGCCATGGTGAGCTTCTCAATATTTAAAGACTTTTCTGATGGGGTCAGTGGTGATATTAACAAATGTTATTTTTTGAATATTTATGTGAAATGTGTTAATATTTGGAAGATATGCATAACTCAGTGGTCATTTTATAAGTTACCAATGCATGGGTTAAAAGATCTATTCAAAGCACAGTATACACCAAAGGATTTTAACGTAAGAGTACAAAAAGTTCATTGGTAAGATTTTGGATTCCATATTGCAACTAAACTTTAAGAAATTACTAGCACTTTTTTGAGTTTTGGTGTAGAAGATAATCAAAGAAGATTATCTGAAAAGCTTATTAAAATATTCTGCTCTTTTCAGCTACATGTTTCTGTGCAACTGAATTTTCTCCATATATTTCAACCAAAATAGCAACAAATTGAAAGCAGAGGCAGATACAGGAATTCAAATGTCTTCTATTAAGCAAGCCATTAAAGGGATTTGAAAAAAATGTCAAACAATGCCACTGGTGTCACTACATTTGTTTGTTTTTGGAAAAATGGAACTGCTGATTTAGAAGTTAAGTTTGGGCAGCCATTTTTGGCCTATGTATACGCAGGTGAAGAGAGGAATCTAGTGTTGAGAGAGAGAGAGAGACTGAAGTGTAGGAAGAAGCAGGGATGAGAGCCTGTGTGGTGGGGGGTGGGGCGCAAGTAGAGAGAAAGAGAGGCAGAGAGAGAAGATGCCTGGGTTCTAGATTCTTGATGACCTCTGTATTTGATTTTAGTCTCTCTTGAGACCTGGCCATGCTGCCCAATTTAGAGCTTTAGGAGATTTCCATGTATCCTTCCAATAAATGACTTTCTCTTTAAGCTGACTTTAAAGGGTCTATTCCTCATGCAGTGGTCATGAATCTTAGTCCGCAGACTCAGGTGTGCAAGAAATATCACCTTTTAAAAGCAAGCCAACCTAATTTTGTCTTTAGGCTTACAACCCGCTAGGTTGAGAGTCATTCTTGGGATTTTCCAGACCATTTCCAGGTTATGCCAAGGCATTGGGGAGCTCAGTTTAGGAAAGCTGCTCCCATGAAGCCTACAAAGATAGACCAGAGTAGGGCAATATAGTGCATTTGCACGCTCTCTGCCTACTCTCTGCCACATCTTGTTAGCATTGCAAGGACTTATGTCTTTGCAGGATTCTCTTTTGCTTCTGAATATTTGTGTACCCTCAGCCCTGCCTTTACTTTGCCCCTGGCAGTGGCAATGGAAGAACTCATGTGAGTTCTTGATGGCCAGAGAAGAATCTTTAGGAAACCATTGTTATGGTGTACGCACTTCCTCATAATGTAGTCAGTTCTTTTACATCCACCCCTTTCTTCCTTTATATTCCCACAACCACCTCCTCTGATGGCCCTCATCCCTGCATGGCTGGATCTAACTGGTCTCCCTACCTTGGCAAGCCATTCTGCACATGAATCCTCAGATGAATCTTCCAGAGATGCAACGTTCAGAGTGTCATGAATTCATTTAGCACTTAGCACATTTAGCTCCTTATCTCTTTTTGTGAATGGCTTGTCTTCCTTTGAGAGAAGAGATTATTTTCTATTTCTGTGTATCCCCCATGCTAGCACAGAATACACTGTTTGCTGCCATGGCTGCTGCTGTTTTAATGGGAACATCAGCAGGGTCTTTGAATGGTTGCATCTAATTCATTCAATAACTTTTATTCGTTTGCCCTACTCTGCTGGGTGCTGAAGCCTCAAACATGAAAAAGTTTTTGTTACTTGTGTGCTAATGAAAATGCAGCTCAATAAGTGCTATAATAGCTCAATAGTTGAGTCTTGTATCTTCTGGCCAGCTGTCCTTAACTGCCACAGGCTAGTTTAGAAACCCCTCTTTCTGTTTCTCCAGTCCCCTCAGCATTTCTCAGTTACAGCACTTAAAATGCAATATGTATTTTTTAAAAATTAACTCTTTATTATGAAAAATTCAAACATACATAAAAGTAGAGAATATAGAAGACTATAATGTACCTTCCCCCATGTGTCTCCTCCCTAGCTTCAATGATCAACATTTTATCATTCTTCTTTCATCTATTCCTCCAGTTATTTTTCCTGATGGATAAATTTAAGGCAAATCCAAGGCATTTTATTATTTCATTCACTAATACTTCAGGATATATCTCTAATAGAAAAGGACTTTTTAAAAATGTAACTGCAAAACCATTCCAACACCTATGATAGGTTGAATAATGCACCCCAGAAACACATGTTTTTAATCTTAATCCATTCCTGTGGGTGTGACCCATTGTAAATAGCAGCTTTTGAGGTTTTTAGTGAAGGTGTAGACAGCTGAATCAGGATAGGCCTTAATCCTAACACTGGAGGCTTTATAGAGAAAGCCACAGAGAGAAAGCATAGGGAGGAATGGAAGCAGAGCGTCAACAGAACCCAGAAGAGAAAGGGGAGGATATCACCATGTGACAGGAAAGCCAAGGAACCCAAGGGTTGCTGACAGCCAGGACACTACTGACCTTGGGAGGAAGCAAGCCTTGTAGCCTCTGAAACCTTCAGTCAATAAATTCCTGTTGTTAAGTCAACCCATTGTGTGGTATCTGTATGGCAGCTGGGAAACTAAGACAATACCTAACACAATTAACAATAATTCCTTAATGTCATCTAATACCTGGTTCATGTTTGTTTTTTTCTCCAATTGTCTCAAAAACATTTTTTTAATAGTTTGTTTTCTTAAAATCAGGTCCATAGTTGCATTTAGTTGATACATTTCTTATGTTTCTTCTAACTTATAACAATTCCCTTCCTCCTCCTCTCTCCCCCATTTATTTGTTGAAGAAATCAGGTCAATTGTTCTGTAGAATTTCCCATAGTCTAAGTTTGGCTGATTCCATGCTGTGGTGTTTTTACCATGTCCTTCTATTCCCTATATTCCTGTAAATTGGTATTAAAATCTAAAGACTAATTATAGTCAGATTTTACTTTTTCTGGCAAACATACATCATGGTTGGATATCTTCAATTATACCACATCAGGAGGCCTCTATGGTCCTGTCCTTACACAGTATTCTCAGGGGCTATTTTCTTATCTTCTCTGTTTGACTTGCTGTTCCTTGAGGGTAGGGACTCTCAGTTACTTTAGACCCCACAGTCCTCAGCTAGGGAGTGGGTGAGTGGCTCTGCTTGAGGGAGCTGGGAAAGGTCTCATCGAGGATGTGGTCCTGAAGGATAGCAGGTATTTTTCAGGCAGATAATGGGGAGGGCATCCCAGGGAGAGTTGTAGGTGAGTTCAGGGGTCAGCTTAATCTTTGTGGGTGTGGCCATGTTTAGGGACAGAGGAGGTGCAGTGGCATTGACTTTAGCCCTGGTGGTTAGGTGGGCAGAGACATCATCTCACAAACCAATGTCAAGGCTTACTTCCCTGTTGTCCTCAGGGTTAATTCCAGCCCCACTAGAGACTAAAAAAATCTTGTAAACTCAGTCAAGTCTTAGTAGCAGTCTTAGTAGCACATGGGGGACTGGGATGACTATTCACAGATATCATCAATCCCATTCATTTGCTCATTCATGGAGAGGGAAGAGCAGGACCTTTGCAGACATACAGTCCTAGATTCAAGTTCACTCTGACTCTAGTTGAGAGAACTCGAACAAGTCATCTAACAGTGTTGAGCCTTGGTTTCTTTATCTGGAAGGTGGGGATATTAACATTTACCTAGAAGCTGGTTGTGAGGATTGAGTATGATTGTGTATGCCAAGCATCTAATAAGGTAACTGGTACAGCTTAGAGATTCAATGCACGTTAATTATGTTCCTATTTTTTCACAAACATTTAGAGGTACTTGTGACTACAGGCACTGTGCCAGGCCAGGGGAAACAAAAATGAATCCACTGTTCATAGATTGTGTCCTCTGGGAGTTTGTAGCCCAGTAATGGAGGAGATAAGGTAAATGCACAAATAATTACAACATGAGATAGAAAGTGTCAGGTGCCATGAGAGAGGTGGAGCTAAAAGTGCAGTGTAGGAGCCATCCCTGTGCCGTCCCTGCCTGTGTGTGGATGGACTTTCTCCATGGTGTGGAGGTGCCCCTTTCTAAATTAAAGCACGTTCTTCTTCTCCCATTGCAACATGTTGGAGTCTGTAGTTTGGATGTTCAAAGAAAAGAGAACAGAATGGACATATTTTGCTTCTTTGAGGAAGGGGGCAGTCTACCAGACACCCCTGACCTAGGGGCAATGACACACCTGGCTATGCCCCATCTTTACCATAAAGTCAAAGCCTTGTGGGAGCCAGTTGGACCCAGGTGCTGCAGAACCCAGCTGTTTGGCTCAGCATCATTTATCCGATTCGTTTCATCTTCAGTGCCACAAAGCGCAGCTGGATGAGCGGATAGAAAGTACAAACCACAGCCCGAGCCTGAGGATAGTTAGAAGGAACTCCTGCTGCCACACACTGCGAATCAGAGCTGCACATCAGGCCCGGAGGTCCTGAAAGCAACACTTTCCCGATGGGAAGGAAGCTTATACTCTGTAGGGATATGTCTCCAGGCAGTGCTACAGCCTCCTCTTCTGGCATGAGGGAGACTGTTGTTTCCGTTAGGACTTCTGGCACCAACAAAGGTGAAAAGGAGCAGAGCTAGCCACACTTCCCTGTGCAAGATGGGAGCACATGCGAAAGAGTGCCCTGGGCTCCTGCTAATGCAGGCAAAAGGTGGGCCACCAGAAGGACAAATTTCATTTTTGTGAAACATAACTCAGTGATCTATCTCCACTGCCTACATTGCACTCGTTCTTCATAAATCTGACAGCCTGTGGGTTTGGACTGAATTTGCAGCTTTGTTAGGCATTGTACCAGTCCATCAAGCTTTTCTTTTCTTTTTTTTAAACCCCAGTTTCTCCTAGCTAGTCTTAAAACTCTCAGGCTCTCCCCCTCCCCTTTAAAACCCTTTTTAAAAATTGTGAAATGTCGTGTTAGTTATGGAAAAGATCATGGAACAAATGTTCAGTTTAATGAAGGGAGCATCAAGGTAACCATTACCCAAATCAAGAGGTAGATCATTTCCAGACCTCAGAAACACATCCCTCCTCTATTTCCCTCTTCCCAGTAACACCCTTTCCTCCTCCTTTATTTTAATGTTGTTTGCCTGCTTCTTACACTTTTACCTCTTAACTATTCATCTAGAAACCTATAGTTTAGTTTTGTGTGTTTTAGACATTTATGTAAAGGAATCGTGCAGTTTATTTTGTGGCTGGTTTCTCTCATCCAATATTATATCTGTGACATGCATTCATGTGGTCAGATGGAACTGTAGTTTCTCCATTTTCATTGATATATAGTATTCCATTGTAAAAATACACAAGAATGTTTAGTCTATGGTTGCTGGACATTTGTGTTATTTCTAGTTTTTGACTCATATGAATAATGTTGCTAAGAATAATCTTGTACAGTTCTCCTGGGGCACAAGTTTTTAGAAGAAATGCTGCAATCCCACTTGATGTAGCTGGAAACAGGAGCTCTTTGGCAATGCTGAGATACAGGAAATCAAGTGGATATTCAGGCTGATGCTCTAGGCCTTCTCTTGCTCACCACTGGGTGGGTGGTTGGGGCTGGAGGTCACTCTTATTAGAATTCTCCTTAGAAATCAAGGTGGAAAGAAGCAAAAACATTCTAGGTAGGATAAAGGGAACAACTTGAAAGTGTACTGAACTGGAGATCAAAGAGCCCTTCATGCTGTGGGCTTTTGATGTTAGCATAACTGTACACACTGCAGTAATTAATTAACTTATCTTCAGAGCTTGCTGCCTTCCCCACCTACTGCTTCCTAATCAGCAATTCTCCACTCAAGGCCAACATCATCATTACTAACAAGTCTGGGGACTTGGAGTGAGGTTGTCCTTGGCTGCCCCAGGCACTCAGCACTGCTGGAATAGCTCTGAGGAAGAGCTTTGAAGCCCACTTACAGAGGCTGTGAAATCAGAGAAAGTTGGAACTGGAAGGCCTCTTAGAGATCATCACACACAGACTCTGTGGCTGTTTACAGGCTTTTGGGGGGAAGTGGAGATTTAATGGAAAAGAAGCGGTTGTTTGTTTTCATTCCGTGTAGTTGGTAGCCAGGGCACGTCAAAGGAAGAATCTCCATTCCTTTCCTGTTTATACTCCCTTTTGTCTCCCTCAGCCCCGTGTCTCCTGTTTCAGAAATTAATCTGTCTATTCCTCTAGCTTTGATGAATAGATAGACAGATCTCTCCAACGGGCCCTTAACAGTGGTGCCAATGCAGCTCTAAAGGTGACAGGAGAACAGAGGACTGAGATGCAGGAAAAGGAAACATGGAGGGAAAAATGGGTGTTTGGACAGGCAAAACTAATCTATGGTGAGCGAGGTGAGAAGAGTGGCATCAAATGGGAAGGGACATGAGGGAACGTGCTGGGGTACTGAAATGTTCTAAATCTTTATCTTGGTAGTGATTACGTAGGTGAATGTATATTCAAAAGTCCACCAAGCTGTGCAGTTAGATCTGTGCACTTTACTGAACATTTTAAAAGATGCCAGGGAGCTTTCACTTGCACCGGTCATTTTGCTTCCTGCCCAACTTTATGCTATAGGTGTCATATGTATTACAAAGACATAATATATATCACAATACAATGCTATAATTTTTAAAAAAAACTTTAAACGGTGATAGATATTTTAAAGAAAATCAGAGAAGAAAGGTTGTCTTTCTTCTTTACCATTTCTGAAGATCCTTTTGGAAGAGCCAAGTTTCCATCTGGTATAATTTTCCTTCAGACTCAAAAATTTTCTTAAGTATTTATTAGAGTGCTGACAACAAATATTCTTAGTTTTCATTTTATGAAAATGTCTTTATTTTGCCTTCAGTCTTGAAGGATATTTTCACTGGAAATAGAATCCCAGGTTGGCAGTGGTTTTTTTTTTTTTTTTTTTTTTTGGTTTATTTATTTTGTTTTGTTTTTTCCATTTTGGTTCAGACAAAAAATAAATGTCTATTTTCAGGGCTTTAAAACTATTGTTTCACTCTCTTTTGCCTTTGATTTTTTTCCAATGAGAAGGCAGCTACCACTTGTATCATTGTTTCCTTGTGTGTAATATGTTATTTTTTCCTCATGATTTCAAGATTTCCTTTTTATCTTTGGGTTTCAGCATTTTGGCTAGGATCCCTATAGGTATAGTTTTTTTATATTTATCTTTCTTGGGTTTCGCTGAGATTCTTGAATATGTAAATTTATGTCTTACCAAATCGAAGTTTTTTTGTCATTTCTTCAAATTATTATTATTTTTTCCACTCCATTTTCTCTTTCTTCTCTCTCTCTGGATGTTATACCTTTGTATATTTTCTCACAGGTCCCTGAGTCTGTTTACTTAAAATTTTTTTTCATTCTGTTTTTAGATCAGATAATTCTCTTGATCTATCTTAACATTTATTGACTCTTTCTTTTGTCATTTCCAATCTACTGCTAAGCATATCCAGTGAATTTTTAAATTTCACATGTTATATTTTTTACATATCTAGTGTGCTGTCTTAGTTTGCTAACAGCTGCCAATGCAAAAATACCAGAAATGGGTTGGCTCTTATAATGGGAATTTATTAGGGTAAAATCTTACAGTTCTGAGGCTGTGAAAATGCCCAAATCAAGGCATCATCAGAGATACTGTCTCACCAAAGGTTGGCTTCTGGTGATCCTGGACTCCTGCCATGTGACAAGGCAAAATGGCGGCCAGTCTGTGTCTTCTCCCTCCAGGCTCACTTTCTCCCTGAGCTCAGCTGTGGTTGATCAGGCTCTGTCTCTCCCGTCTCTTTTCCTGGGTCTAGTTGTTTCAGCTTCAGGCTGCTCTGCTAATTCCTGCCCCCCCGCTACTCTTTCAGCCTCCGGGGGATTCTCTGTCTTTCTGTGGCTGTAGGCAATCCTTTCATATGGCAGGGTAAAACTTATAGTTATGTTTCTCTCTGTATCTCTGCTTTCAGTCATCAGTTTATATAAGACTCCAATAAAAGGATTAGGATCCTAGATCCCACCATCTAATCAAAGACCCTCAACTAAAGCAATCTAATTGAAAGTTTTCTTAACTGAATCTAACCAAAAGGTCCCACATAAATAGGTCTATATGCACAGGAATGGGTCAGCTTAAAAACCTAATTTTTCTGGGGTCCACTAAAGACTCAAACTAGTACATATGCCCATTTCGTTCTTTTTGTAATTTCTATTTCTTGGTTGGAATTTTCTATCTGCTCAATCATTGTGAGTGTATTTCCTTTATATCTTTGAGTATAATTATAATAGCTGCCTTAAAACCTTCATCTGTTAATTCCAACACCTAAGTCATCTTGGGGTTGGTTTCCACTGATTGCTGTTTCTCTTGTGTATGAGTAATATTTTCCTGTTTCTTTTTACATCTAGTAATGTTGCATTGTGTTCTGTATATTGTGACTGATACATTCAAAAGACTCTGAGTTCTGTTATGTTACTCTGGAGAGCATTGCTTTTTTGTTTTAACAGTCTTAGCTTCCTGGCTGCTAAAACAAATATCATTCAATTGGTTGGCCTAAGCAATGGGAATTCATTGGCTCACAGTTTTGAGGGTTGTAGAAGTCCAAATCAAGGAGTCAACTAAGCAATGCTTTCTCCCTGAAGACTGTGGTATTCTGGGACTGGCCCCCAGCAATTTTTGGACCTTGGCTTTTCTGTCACATAACAATGCACCTGCTATGTCTTCTCCTTTCTTTTTAGGTTCCATTGACTTCTATCTTCTTCCCATGGCTCTCACTGTCTGAATTTCCTTTTGCTTATAAAGGACTCTGGTAATCTGGATTAAAGTCCAACCTGATTCAGTTGGCCACACCTTAACTAAAAATACCATCTTCAAAAGGTCTTATTTACAATGGCTTCACACCCACAGAAATGGATTAAGATTAAGAACAGGTTTTTTTTTTTTTTCCTGGAGTACGTAATTCAACCTACCACACTGACTGATCTCAGATTTCAAAATCTGTCTCCCTTGTGGTGAGTATCGACTGAAATTTCTGTTCAGTTCTTTTAGTTTTAGATGGGCTGCTTGGTATTTGCCTCACATATGCTTAGTTTAGGGGTCAGTCAGAAATTTGAGCAGTGTTTATACATAGAATTTGGGGACATCCCCTCGTTGGCTCTCTCCTTTCCAGTATTTCCTCCTATACTTTCCAGCTGCTATTGCCCTGAATTCTGTCTCTGATTTCTCAACCAGTAGGGTTTCTAGTAGAGTTTTAATTACCTTCTTATGGCATCAAGTGGAGACTACCCTCAGGTAAAAAGGGTATGAGCATTTATCCATTGCCTCATTATTCCTTTATGTATCGACCACCTCTAGCTTTTTCCTACTTCTGGCCACTCTAAAATGACTTTGGATATTTTTTTCTGTGCCCTCCCCTCGCC